>CM033274.1:30233197-30323197 GCA_019343175.1 Oedothorax gibbosus | reverse complement strand
ATAAGCTTTAACACAACCGATTACGCGTCGTAATTTAGAACCCTGGTCAAGTGCCGAGATCGACACCTGAGCGGGCACCTAAAGCAAACCAATGACGTCAAGGTGCGCTTTTTCGGGACTTTCGACTCCACATATTTAAGGAGCACGTATGTCGCAGTGTATTCAGAACAAATACAGACAAAACACACATCCCTTCTCATTTGCCGGGATTCAAACCCGGGACCTTCTGACTGCCTGGCCAGCTCCCTGACCATTCAGCCGCCCTGTCGGCTCATTATTAGAAGTTGGGTTAGATTGAAATCTTCCGACTGCCTATTTCTAGCCTCCAAAGAACTTTAACACAGGAAGAATCGACTCGTAATTTAGAAACCTGGTCAAGTGACAAGGACGACACCTGAGCTGGCTCCCAATCGGACTTTGAGCGACGGGACTTTGGACTCCACAGATTTAACGAGCACGTCTGTTCCAGTGTACTCGGGAAACCCCGTAAATAAGTCGATTATATTTGTTTGCCAACAAATATCCGTCTACAGAATGTAGCCAGTTTAGAACGCGGAACCATCTGTATGAGAGTCCGATGTTCTGACGACTGGGCTACGGAGCCCCATTATTAGAAAACTGGCAGGTTTGTTTAGCGCTTCCAGTTGTCTATTTCTAGCCTCCAAGAGGGCGAGATGAGCTTCAACACAGCAACTTACCCTACGTTATTTCGATCCTTTTAAATTCACTCGGTCGCTACCAGAGCGGACACCCAGCATAACTTTAAGCAACATAATTTGGTGAAACTAACAACTGTGTTAAACTAACCTACAACGGCCGGCGGCGTTTCCTTTCAAATATACACTTAAGTAGAATTCCCAAAGGCATGGGAGGAGAGTTTAACATACAGGTATTTATTTATTGAAAGAGATGACTACATTTGGCGGTTCCTCATTAAAGACTGTTTTTAAAAATATGCAATTCACGCATACCAGATAATATTGTGAAAAATAATGGTATGCTGAAAATATTTTTAAAAAAATTTCAAATTAACAGCCAGCTCAATAACTTTGAAAATTCATCAAAATTTGTCTGCTTTTTTTGAAGATCTGTTTCCGCTCAAATTCGGTACTCAATTTATAATACCATAGTGATATCAGTTAATAATCCCTATTATCAACTGATGTGTTAAAAAATATATCTACTATTATAATAAAACTACATAGTATATGAATATAATACTCCTATACAAAACAAAAAAAATATTAAATTTCTGCCCTTCACCTATCTTAACCTTCCATATACATTTTCCTACAGTATTTCATTTTATGTTTGGTAAGTAAACATTAATTTCAATCTGCCAACATGAGTGATCACGCGGGGAGAATGTTTAGTTTATATTTATCGGTTTTTTTTTTAAATGTTATGAAAATATTATAAAAATCGATGCAATATACCATCGAGGATTATGTAACGTCTTTGATTCTAGCCTTACCACTTTGCTATATAATTAAATTGACAATGAGAGATTATTTCGCCTATATGTTATGGTTAATATTGATCCTCAGTTATTATTAAGAATAACATCGGTTATTATTATGTGTATATTAGACCATGCAAGGAAATGATTTTTGTCATTTTTGTCGCGCATATCGTCTTCATTAGTTATAATCTTTGGAAACAAGGCAAATATGTTTTTTGTTAAATACATGTTGAAGCCCAATCGGTAAGGCTCTTGAATGCGAAAGGTCCTAGGTTCGGGTCCGATCATTGCCAAAATAACTGTCAACCTACAAACGGTCTGTACACCCAAGAAGTCCGACAAATATTATTCCGTGCAGAGGATGTGCACGATAAATATGCTCCCAAGTCCCGACGCTGCGTACGATGTCGAAAAGTTGCGTTGGGTGCCTACTCAGGTGTCTTGTTGTCACTTGACTGTGTTTCTGAAATACGACACCCGTCTTCAATAACCCTCGTGTAGCTCTAGTGCAATCAACTCAATACATGCGAGCGCACGTGGCCCAAATGTGAGCATCCAAGTATTTAAGAACAATTTTAACTTGTCACCAGAACTGATAACTATTACTATCATTAAAATATAGGAATCCAATTCTTAATCTGCAATGCTATGCAGTAAGTAGCTCAAAATGAAAATGCCAGTACGGATCCTAATAAGTATTATAAAGAACTCTTTTTAATTTTAACTTGGTACGATGTGCTAGAACTGACTAATCTAAATTACTTATTCTTTAATTATAAAATACAGGAAATTACCTAATTCTTAATCTGCAAATAATACTATATAATATACTTAGTAAAATAACAAATTCCTATGGGAATTCCGTATTTTTAATCGTCATTAAAAAAAACTTATTTACAAAATATTTTAATCAGTTTTTAATTACGATGTTTGCGAATAAAATACAAATCTAAATTATTTTTAATTACAAAAACATGTTAATTAATAATGTATTTAAATTTCTTTTTACATCATTAGTTTTTGTTTACCTAGAAGAGATTCCATTCCCTATTTTTATAATGTAAATATGTCTTTGAATTGTTTTGAAACGAATTATAGTTTAATATGCAATCGGATACAACTCAAAGCGTAGTTTAAAGGTTGTTAAGTTTGATAAAAATTGTGTTGTTATTGTTTCTCTATCGATTTAAATATTTATGAAAAACTCTTACTCATTATAATAGGGTTTTTGAATACACTTGTTTACAGTTGCTATGCAAAAGATTCTTTCGTCCAATTAAAATTTTTAAGCATGAATAATGAGGGTTTTTACGAATTTTTTTATTATTAAAAAAACTAGCGCTTTATTTATACAGAGATAATTCAATTTAATAGCAATAATATTTTTCTCAAAATATTTTATTCCATACAGCTGTAAAATGTTTCAAACCCCAATCAGTGAAATTAAACTAAAAGTCACTCATTAAAATTCATCTAAGTCACTAACTAAAAAGTAATTCATTCTATTAGATTTAACAGATAAGTTATTTAGACTTAAGTAAAACTTATGTCGCTATTACTTTATCGTATCAATAATGAATATATTTCAGCAAATTTTAATACAGTAAATGTTCACCTCGATCTAAAGTCCTCTTGATCTTACCCATAACTAAATAATTCAATTTAATAACTTAGTAAATTATGCTATACTTATCGTATACAAAATGATAATAAGCAAATTTTAATAAAACTTATTTTGCTTGACCCATTATACAAGCCTGCGATGGTTCTATGAGCTAAACTTTAATGACTAATTGCTATGTCATTTTGGACGCTAGTTTGAAAAAATGATGTTAAAAAATCAATTTCGGCTCAATTTTTCCTAAATTACCTGAAATGAATTTAAATGAAAATGCGATTTTTTTGGGCATATTTTTGGCAATTTTTTGTGAACTTTTTTGTTACTTTTTATATTCTAATAATAATATGCATTATTATATGCAAAAACTAATAATAATACTATGCATCTATAATAATAAAAGAAAGAGTCTGTGTGTGATGTGTCTGTGTGTTTGTTTTCGGATCGTAAAAGACATACTTATACTGCCCTCAGAAATTCGAAATTTTTAAGATAGATTCCCTTTAATACTATCGTGTGCACCTGAGGCTTAGTTTTTTCATATTTGTTTTATTTTTAGAGAAAATTCGGATTTTCTGAAAAAAATACACCACTTTCGCTCAAATCCGATCATTTTTTCTCTTTCCTGATGCCATCGACTGAAAAAATTAAATAAAACTTTTAACGAAAACATTTAAAATTCAAAATGTTTATTTTACTCTTTTGCCATTACTTTCAGAAACTAAATTCATTATTTGAAAAATAATTGACATGTTTCAAGTGACGTAATTCCGCCAGTCTTCATTCCCCGATTTTATTGTGGGTTTATTTGATGATTTTTTCATTGATTTTTCTGTTGACTGCATGTATGCATATTTAAGCAATAAATGTATAGTTAAGCTATTACTGAACTATGAAGGTTAATAAAGGCCATCGCACTAGAGCTATTAGTGTTTTATGTCTTTATATTTTCCCCAATTACGTTGCCAAACTCGCCAAATTATTAATTAAAATTCGCCAAATAGGCCATTTCTTTTATAAATAATTATAAGCTGGTCGGTTGTTCGAAGGTAATTGTGTTAGAGCTGTATAATGGGTGTGGGTAGCTATATCTATTTTCATAAGGCCAAATTATTTCCCAAAACGCACCAAATGAACTAAAAGGTTTTATGTATTTATGAGGGAATTGTGATGACATTTATGAGTGCATTTTATAGCGTATTTTTCATTTTGGAATTTTAAGGCAATGAAACGGGATTTTATAATTTATAACGAGCGGAAACAATAATAAGTTTATGATCCTATAACAGGGTATATGGTACACATATTTGGAATCTATTTGATATTTTTTTATTCCGTGCGAAGAACGCGTATAAATTTGCTAGTATACAATAATAATATGCACAAATTCAAATTTCAGTACCTTCAAAATCTCAAAAGAGTAGATTTTCCAACGTATTTCTACACCAATAAAAATGAAGATTTTTTGGCTAAAAATAAACCAAATACTGGTTTGGTTTATCTTTATAACAAACTAAAATATAGTATGAACTATGTATTGAGATTAATAAAAATACAAATTTATTTAACTTAAGCGCTGATATGGAATAAATTACTCGTCACGGTACTTAAACCTAGTACAACACTTCAAAAATTGGATTTCCAGTTCTTAAGACAGTCAGTAGTTTCAAACTGCGCAATGTTGGTTTCTCTTTGTCTAAAATAAGCAGAAATAGGCTATTCATTGACTTTTAAAACGAAATTATGTAGAAGTAGTTAGCTAATTTCACTAATTTCACGTGGGTCGCTGTATGCAAGCGATTCATAAATATCAATTACAGCAGGAGCGTAAACATATCGTCAAATGGCTAAACTAGGAACGTGCATAAAAACAGAGAACAAAAACTGCTAAGCCTACAGTTTTCAAAAACCGCCGATCCCTAGAATTTATACATTCGTTGTTCTGCCATAAGATTGTTGATATAAGGGCAATTCTACCATAATTTTTAATTTTATGTCCCTTGGGCATAACTTTAAAAAAATTAACATTTCTTTTCAATTTTTTCTTATTATACTAATAGTCTGGTCCTTATATAATTGCAAAACTGAATTTTAAAGCAAAGAAACTCTAAAAAATTTTTAAGATACAAAACAATGCAGAAAATTCCTTAACTTCCCATGTCACGAATGTTAAAATTTTAGTTTAGGGCTCAAACTAATACATTTTTGAGCTAAAAATTACCTTCATTTGGATTTTAAATGGAACTAGTACTTAATATTTATAATGTGTATTTCTCTTCTCCTAACTTTGTCCCTGGGTTTTGGTACATTCACTGACCTCATTACTAAAGTAGCGAACAGAGGCACTGGATGGAGGTATAGTGTTTCTTCAATCATGAAAACTGTACTGCAGAAAACTCGCATTTCAGTTAGTAGCCGCATTTTTTTGTGTGCTATACTTCACCAATAAGCCCAAAAGTTAAAAACCCCAGTAAAATGAACTGCGTGGCTTTATTACTTTCCTTACAATCCGCCATGGTTAAGGTTAATTTTTGCTTAATAATTGGAATTTTTTCTATAAATATGTTTAAGTGGAGTATAAAGAGTTTAAAAAATCCATTTTTATTAAACTGGAGTTAGTTTCAACACAAAAAGGACCAGAAAACATCGTGAATTTCCTCACCGTCCGTTCTTTACCTTCCGTTCCTAACCGTCACAATGATCTAGGGATGGAAAACCGAACCTGTTTTAAGACTAATCGGTTTGTTCGTGATTTAGGTTTCATTGAAAATTAGTTATTTTCATAAGGCCAGTTTAAACAGGTTTCTTTGAAACTGGTAATTAAAAAAAAACCTGCCATCCCTAAATTGTTTGTAAAAAAAATCAAATGAGCCTTGTTGAACTTTTTTTTGTCATTCTAGAACCCTTATAAACCTTTTTACAAATACTTAAAATGATGTTGAAAAAATAAATTTCACAAGCTTTTTATGCCTGAAATTAAAAAAAAATTATGGTAGAACTGCCCTTGAGCGGAAAAGTGACTTATCGGTAAAAAACTTGTTTTTCAGAAAAATCGTCTGAATATTAGTTTTTTTTTTCATTATTGTATTTCATTATAGAAAAATTAAGGATCCGCTAACTGTATTCCAACTATTCTACCAATCGATTGAAGATTTGCCTAATCTCTAAATATTCAAATTTTGAACACTTTATAACTCGAAACACATTATTAATGGATACACATTATTGTCATGTTTCTAAAGTCAGATTATGTTTTTAATTCCCATGAATCCACCTACAATATTCTATTTCCCAGTCATCGATTACAACTGATACATAATGCAAAAAAAAATTACAAATCCGATACAAAAATGGCAAAATTTGAAATCCAAAAATGCATAGGGAAAAATGAAAATGCATAGGAAAAAGCGATTGCCTTTAGTTCATAGACAAAAACTTAAAATTCGCAGGTTCAGAAGGCTATTTTTAGTTGTAGGAAATGATTCATTTTAAACAAAACAATTAAAGTTGTATTTGTGTAATATATCTTCGATAAAATATATTTCAACCTTTATGAAAACTTAAAAAATTACTTTAAATGTCATATTTTATCAATTTTACTATATAAATATTTGCTAGAATTTCAAATGGCATTTTAATATTTAGAAAGACGTATTACAATTTATTACAATTAGCGCCTGTGGGTAGTCCGTGTTCGTAATTGAAGAGCTGGGAGGAAGAACGTGCTGAATCTCAATTTTTGAAAAAATTTAGATTTTGTTTCAATGAACATATTTTGTCCTCCTTTAAAGCAGGCCCGGATTTAAAGATTTGCCACTTGTAGGCTACGATTTGCCGCCCCTGTCACAATATTCTCCCACTTCGGGGAAAGGCAGCTGGTTAACTGCAAAATAGGGTGGTATGTGCTGTTTAAAAAAGATACACATATTAGAATCATCTATGTACCTTTACACACTAAATCGAAAGCCAAATAGGCGAATTTTTTTTAAAACTGTTCTACAATTTTTCTTTCAACTTCGAAATCCAGGAGGAGGTGCACTTGCCCTCGCAGCGACCATGTTTGCTATGAAATATTAGAACTATATATACGTTTACGGTTTACGCATTAATGTAAATTATTTGTTTTCTTTCTTAAAAATATTTGTATCTTTCTAATAATTTTTATGCCGAATGCCGCTTTAATTGGTCGTAAAATTCGCCGCCCCAAAAAATTCGCCGCTCTAGGCTACAGCCTACTTAGCCTATTTAGAAATCCGGCCCTGCTTTAAAGATAAAAAGATCCCCTGTGCTAACGAAAACCTTTAAAGCTCATTTTCTCGTTTTCATCTTTTTCTTACTTAGCACGTTCTTCCACTAAGCTCTTCCATTGACATATTATAAATTGGTCATTTCTGCTTAAATCAATCTTCATTTCGGCAGCCAACGAAATAGCTAATAAATAGGAGTACATTTTCGGAAATCTGGTTAATACCATGTAAAGTGTGTAAGTAATAATACCATGTGTTTGAAACTACTATACCTAAGTAAACAAGAGATTGTTCATGTCTACATTTTCTCAGTACATGTGAGATACCATATTTACAATTTATTCCCATAGTCAACTTCAGAACTATTGAATAAACGTTAATAAAGAGCTAACCAAGTAGCCAATCAAGCTGATCAAATATTTCATTTCGAATGAAGTTGAACGTGAGTTATATGGAAACATTACTTATAATACAACTTCATCTGCTATTAAATGTTATTAACAAATAGAATTTTTATAACAACGTGCAAAAAAGTTCACTTTTTATATCATATTCATTCATAAATCGTTGCGAAAATGACACTTTACGTGCTTACGTCACAGACAGTGCCGAAAGTAGTACTTTCGGCACTAGTGCGGTAAAGTAAATAAGAGTATCTGATTGGTAGAAAAACAAAATGATGTCATGAATATCTCCATGGAAACTAAATGATGTCATGAAACTCACTTATTTCTATTGGTTCGTTACTTTTGCATTTTCTAATATCTCCATGGAAACTACAAGTACTACAAAAATTATTAAATGAAATTAAATAAGACAAATGTTAGAACACAAATTTCACGCCAAACAATACTTTTATTTAGCATGCATCGGCACTAGTTGCTTAAATACTATTTTGATTCAAAATAGAAAATTATTTTACAACTTTTCTTTTACTACTTTGCATTTTCGAATATCGCCATGGAAACTAAATGATGTCATGAAAATCATTCATTGGTAGAAATACTTTTTTTGCACGTTATTATAAAAAATATTGTAAGCAAGCACGTGCCAAATAATACTTTATTAAGCTCTTGTCATTATTTCACTCGACCTACCGTCTCGTGAAATAAGAGCCACTCGCTTAATAAAGTATTATTTTCGGCACTAGTTGCTTAAATAACTATTTTTGTATTTTTTGTTAAATACGTTAAGTAAAGATAGAAGGGTTCAAAATTTGCGTACAATACCTTTAAAATTTAAAAAATATATATTTAAATAAAAGTTTATTTGTCTTACAATAATAAAAACAAGGTAAGAGATGTTCCAACTTCAACCTGATGTATCTTCAGAACCATTGATAGTTGGGCATTTGAGTTTATGCTGCATTCAGTTAGTTTACATATAATTATTGTATACGTCAAAAAGTATTTACTTTTACAAATAGAATAATGATCCTTCAGATTTATCGAAAGTTATCGTCATCAATAATTTTTTTTATCGGTTCTATCATAAGTGAAAATTAGGGAAGATTCCATACAGAAATAAAAATTCTTAGAGTTTTTATGTCCCTAGCCTTTATCAGTAAAGCCTAAGCATGAACGGAAGGACAGGGTATGTGAACCTTCGCCAAACATCTCCACTCTTCCCCCTAGATGTTACCGAAAGCATTTTGACTCGTCAACTTTTGCTTTGGCATGTCATGTGGGCACACAAAACCAATCACTGACGAGTGAAAATGCTTTCGGCAATGTCTTGGTGGTAAAAATCAAAGAGTTCTATAGTAGGGTAGAGACTGAACCTTTCAACAGCAAGATGGACCAACACGGAGACAATATAGGGTGGCGTGTGGAGCCCGATGGCCGAGTGGTTTGGATCGCAGGCCATAACGCTAGCAGTCCGCGCGCTGTAACGGGTGCGGGTTCGATTCCCGCCTTTGCCCTGGGTGTACTTCCTTTCTCAGTATCAAAATTATAAATTAACTAGCACTTTTGCCACTCTATTCGGGATCCGTAGTGAGCCATGGCTGCCGATGGTAGCTCAGTACGAGTCGTTCCTCTACCCTACTATAGAACTCTTTGGGTAAAATAGCTATGTTTGGCAAAAGTTCACATGTCCTGTCTCTGGTCCTGTGTATAGGTAGCTTAAGAAATCAACAACTTTCCTACCTTCTGGTAGAAGAACGGACTAGTGAGTGCAATGAACCTCTCTACAGCCATCACTGACGCCACACTCCCGGAACTAAATCCAAAGAACCTAGTCAGCACACGCAGGCCACAGTACCATCTACTGGCCACGAAGCTCGGATCCAGGTATATCCTCATGTATACCAGCAAGAAAGAACTGCACAACGCCAGCAGATCATTAGCAGATAGGCATCTGATCATCAGGGTCAGTTTTTTGTTCCTGGCTTGTGGCCCTTGGGACAGCAATACTAGGGAACAGATGTTGGCCACTGCGCCGAAGAGATACACGCTTGTTATGAGGATTTGGCCACCTCTGGATATGTACCGGGAGTCGAGATCTGGCGTTGTGGAGTTTATGATGTAGAAGGGCGTTGTGGTCCAGGGGATGTCGAGCAGGGCTGTGTTGAATGTGGTGTGGTTGTCTGATGACATGTCGGTTTCTCACTGTTGGATACAAAGAAGGTGTTTAATGGGTTATATAATATATAAGTTTAAGGGGAGGAGGGGAGGGTGTTTGTGCTGTATAATATGATAGGAAGGCTCATAATACAAGTGAGCCAAGTCCATAAACAGCTTCTTTGTGTTACAGAGGTTTAAAGTTAAAGGTTTATAACAAAATTATCTCCTAAATTTTGCCTTTTAAAAATTGATGCTGCACAGCGGATATTATCTAAATTACGACTTTTTTTCATTATTGCACTAAAATTTTACATAGTTAGTGCATGCAATTGAGGTGCTAACTCGAAAACGACAAAAGGTTGACTTGGTTCACTTGTAATCTGATTCCTCCTATATTGGATGTAGATACAATAGAAAGGGCTAAATCAAACAATGAGTGTGTAATTGCAAAAACTAACATTACCCAAAGGATAACTAACATATAGGTACCGCCCACTTCATTGGTGATTTAGTTCAATTGACTTTAAAATCATCAAAAGTCACCAATGTACGACCCGGTCCCTGTATCTTTGTTATACTTTCGAAATATGAGATATGCAACTGCACCCTTCAAATATAGTTGATGGAAAGATACCAATATCTTACGTCACTCTAACATTACCCATATACAAACATATAAACATATACATTCATTTAAGTATGTTTGAAAAAGGTTAACTGTGTTTATTAAAAACTATGGTAAAACTTTTAAACTGAAAAAAAAGGTGTAAATTCCCTTAAGTTTACTAGTAATATTTTTGTGGATTTAAAAAAGCGATAGAGAAAAAAGAACTAGTCAATGCAAGCGAATCCCTGGGGTAAAAAACTAGAGGTGTGTAACACTACACGACTTTCAATTGTCATTCAATCAATAAATACACATTTAAAGGCAATTATTTACCATATAAAGTAATTTCAATACCTTTAAACTAAAAAAAATTTGTGGCAGCAACCTCTGTGTCTCCTCCGATTTTCTCGAAAACCTTGTTATATGACGTCTGACAGGTACTGGGAACTCATGTACCAAATTCCTTTTTTTTTAGTCAGACAGACGGACGAATGATCAAAATCCACTTTTTTAGAATCAGAACCCTTCAAAACGTGTAGGAAACCTTAAAAAACCTCTCAAACTGGAATTCGATGGAATTTCTATAGTCACCTGGAAGATCTTGACTATGCAGATTACATTGTGTTATTGTGATCGAAGTTTGAAGACATGTTGTCAAAAACAAATAAATTAGAAGGAAATGCAAAACGAATTGGGCTAAACATAAACGAAACTAAAACAAAACTGATGAAAATCGATAGCAATAGAGACGAAATTCTATGCATAAATGGAAAAGCAATGGGAAAAGTTGAGGCCTTTATGTATCTTGGAGCCAACATATCAACTGTAGGAGGGATAGATAAAGATGTTGCCCCAAGTATCAAAAAAGCACAATACACCTTTAAAACTCTCCATAAAATCTGGAGGTCAGGCGGGATTAATTGAAAACTTAAGATTCAGATTTGTAATACTACGGTAAGAGCAGCTGTGCTTGTGGCCTCGTGCGCCATTTGCGTGGCCTCGTGCGCCAAAACATTTAAACTAAAAAAAAGTGCAAAATTCCCCGAAATTTACTAGTAACATTTTGTGGATTTTAAAAAGAGAGAAAAAAAGCAAAGGAACTGGTCAATACAAGCGAATCCCTGTGGTAAAAAAAAATAATGGGGGGTGTCACACTACACGACTTTCAATTGTCATTCAATCAATAAATACACATTTAAAGGCAATTATTTACCCGTTAAAGTAATTTCAATACCTTTAAAACTTAAAAAAGTTCTGTGGCAGCAACCTCTGTGTCTCCTCCGATTTTCTCGAAAACCCTGTTAGGACGTCCGACAGGTACTGGGAACTCATGTACCAAAGTCCCATAGTTTTTTTTTAGTCAGACAGACGGACGAATGATCAAAATCCACTTTTTTAGAATCAGAATCCTTCAAAACGTATAGAAACACAAAATCTTCATTTCGGATTTTCGTCTCTATCGCAATACTTTCATTTCCTTGCATTTCATTAGGAAATTGAAAGCAAATATCCGATATTATCTGCTAGTTTTATTAATTCTAGTTTATCATAGTTTTTCCTAAGCTCTTCACTTCGGGATATTTAAACATCAACATTTTGACTAAAGAAAGTTATTGAGAGAGTTGTAATAATTTTCGTAGTTGAATTGTAGAAATTAATTCTTAGTCTTTACTAAAGCATATTAAATTATTACATTTTTACGGATACACGATTGGTTTGGCAATTTCATTGGCATCATAACCAAAGAGTTCTATAGTAGGGTAGAGGAACGACTCGTACTGACCTGCCATCGGCAGCCATGGCTCACTACGGAGCCCAAATAGAGTGGCAAAAGTGCTAGTTAATTTATAATTTTGATACTGTGAAAGGAAGTACACCCAGGGCAAAGACGGGAATCGAACCCGCACCCGTTACAGCGCGCGGACTGCTAGCGTTATGGCCTGCGATCCAAACCACTCAGCCATCGGGCCCCACATGCCACCCTATATTGTCTCCGTGTCTGTCCATCTTGCTGTTGAAAGGTTCAGTCTCTACCCTACTATAGAACTCTTTGATCATAACGCAACACAAAATTATTAAAAAATATTTTACTAAGATGGATTCCGATATTTCTTATGAATACATAAGAAAACTCATAATAAATTGTCTCTACAAAAAACCTGACCTTGTAAAGATTTTCTTGGTAATGTGCACTCAAAGACGATAGTTCTAGACACAGATAGGGCATAAGAGCATTTGTGGTAAGTATATTGGTTTTTGGGTGATCTGGATAAAACGATCCAATACTAAAAGCATGATTTTCTCCTGCATTAAATCGTAATCTTTTATTGGATCAGATATCAACTATATTTTATGTGTAAAAAAAGCTTGCATAGACTATAATAGATTTTTTTTACAGAACATGGTTTAATAGGATTTTTGGCTATACATTATCTTTTGTGATACATTTTAATGTATGGAATTATACTCTGTTAACACTATTATATAATGTAAGAAGTGGAAAGTATTTTACTCGTTCCGTTTAGCTGTCCATTTGTCTGTCTGTCACCCACTTTCACAGAACGAACCACAAATCCTACAGCCTCAATACAAGTGGGTACAGCGTGATGCGTCAAATTGTAGCAAATAATGATGTTACGCTACATCAATCTTTCATAAAAAATTAACAATTTGAAGTAAGATCAAAATTTAAAAAAAAAACTACATACAATGCCTTTAATAACAAGAAAATTCTATTTCGATTAATATTTCTACTGTCGCCGCTTCGTCATACGCACGAACAACTTTATTCCTTGAAGTGAAAACTTAAAATGTAATTTAGTTTTGCGATATAAATCAATTTCGAATGTATCTAGCATTTCAATTCTTTCAATGGTTCATTATATGCGGATTAAGAAAATATAAATATTTTCTATCTAATCAAATAAAATGCAGTTAAAATAATTTATTAATCCCCTCTACTTCCAATAAATTATCAAAGATACTTTTTTTAAAAAAAAAAGTTAACTATGGCTCTCAGGATATAAGTTTGAAACGAAAAATAATTAGTTCAAAATGTTTTAATTGGTGTTTTAAAGGGATTCGAATTCCAATCATTGGGAGTATAGGCGAAGGTTTTAAAAAAAATTGTGATGTCAAATAAAGTTATTAAAAGTTCAAACTTAAATCTTTCTTAGTAAATAATTAAGCAAAGCTTCTTAAATAGTTTTGACACAAAGTATTTTTTACTTGCACATTTTTAAAGGGCATGTTCCACATCTTGAGTGGCAACAGTTTCAAAATATGTTTCTACGTATGTGTCCCACATTCTTTAGCGTAGTTAAAATTATAAAGTGTTCCTTCCGCTCTTTTTCGGCGAGACGATCTAAACGCGACAAAATATCATCAAATTTTAATGAAAATTCGAATTTAGTAAAAAAATTATCAAACATCATATTTTTTAAAAAGCTTACTTTGCTATAGAATTTTAAGTTTCACTTCATTCACCTAAATAGGTATACATACTTACAATTCAGATATACTTTAAAAAACATATTTTAAATTTAAACAAGTAGTTTTGTAACAGAAACTGTCACTCTTAGGACTGCTTCTATGCAAAAATATCCATCACCTTCAAAACATAACTAAACGAATTGATTTTTAAATGATACCATTTAAAAAACAAAAGACAATTAAAACCGTGCTAAGAGAAATAATTGGCTTGTTTCAGGTGACGCATTTCCTTCGTTATTAATAGTTTCATTAACATTTTAAAAGAACTTTGACCACCATAAAAGCCACTTTCTAATTACAGTTTAAATATTGTTAAAAGTTTAATAAATATAAAGAATAAAAACAAGTTACACCTAGAAAACTCTAATATATAACACAGCAGACGAAAGAAAGCTCATTAAGAGTGGAACCCAAACAATGAATAAAATTGCGGAAATGCAAGAATGAAAACTATAAAGTTAAGTCATCTGAAACAAGCCAATTCAATTAATATTCTTCATTGTTTGTTAACTTAAGTGTCAGTTCTAAGAATAAATGTTAATTAAAATTGATGCTCTAAAAATAGAAACGAAACTTTGCTTATATTTCATTAAAAAAAACGTTAGCACTCTCTGTGCATCTTTATTAATACAAATATTATAAACGATCATAAGAACTCAATTGTAATGCATACCATGACCTTATTCTAAACTGATTTATATCACATAAATTTTCCATTGTCACTCAGTAAATTAGTACTTTTAAAGAAAATTATATACCCTATAAGGTAAATTTAATAAATTTAGTACCTAAAAAGTTATATGACAGCTAATCATTTCGCATGTAAGATTTTCTCAAATTGGTGACGCCCGACAGGCATTAGGAACGCGAAATTTGAAGTTTGAAGCTCTCTTCGTTTTTTCAGCAATACATTTCAAATAAAAAATGTTCTCTATGGCAGCATCCTTTTCCTAATGCGCTATTTTTTTTAAAAAAATTTTTATTAGTTCTAGGTGTAGAGAGGTTTCATATACAGACAGAACAGAATGAAAGATATACAGACATTCTGACAGACGATGTCCAAACAAATGTTTAAAACATACTTTTTGAGAATTAGCACTCTCCAAAACGTGTAGGAAAAAAATATATACATTTCGGATTTTCGATCCCATCGCAATACTTTCATTACCTTATATGATATAAGGTAATTGAAAGTAAATAATAGATTGCCTTATAGTTCTTTCCAAACAAATAATAAGAACGATCAAAGAATCTTAGTGTGATATTTATTATGACGTCATTCCAAACTGATTTATATTACAAAAATAAATTTAATCTAAACTTTTATTTTATATAAATAATGTTGTTCGGGCTATTATTTTGAGTGGCAAGGGTGATTTAATTCCACTAAACGTGGTCTTCTTATGCTTTTGAAATGAATATTAAATTTAGCAGGGTTTTTTGATAATTGAAGTACTCCGAATTCGATATTTTTTTCAATGTCTTTTAGTTTCGATACGCTGAATTTTTTAACGTATTGCACTTGTGTAGAATTTATAGTTTGAGGTGTTAAATTAATATTCCTTATCATTTACTAAATTTATTTGCGGTTCGAAGAATAATTATGTAAAATTGCTTGAGTCAAATCCTAGTACCCGTTCCAGCGACATTTGGCGCATTGAAAAAAAGTCGACAACGCTTTAAATGGGTGACTGACAGACAGGTAAACAGACAGACAAAGCATTTTTTATAAACTCCAACTTTTTACAGTTTAAACGTTCTGTGGAAATAACAACTAATTTTGATTATATTTTCATTGCGTGTAACTTGAAATTTCATTTCCATTTCTGAAGAGTATATTATTTAAAGTAACCCTAAATTGATTGTCATTTTTTACAAAAATTGGCGCTATTTATATTTCCAAATGTCCAATGAAATGTATAAATTTCCCAATGAAATTAACCGTGCATAGGAATAAAATATATATTTAAATTTAAGAAAAATCTATGAAGAATATAATAGTCATATTGATCAAAGAATTTTTTTAATGCAATGAATAAAATAGAATTTTATGACTTCAAATGGTATAACTGTAACTGAAAGGGTTAATTTATACTTTATTAATACTTATCCAGACTGAAAATTACTTAAAAATAACATATAGTTCAAATGTCATGCCTTTATTTTTTTGTACACAGAAAAATGCATAAAATCTTCACATTTTGTACACTTGATTCTCAAAAAGAATGATTCAAAATGAAAAATCACAGTATTCTTTGTAATTTTGTATCTCAAAAGCCAAGATAATAAATCTAAAAAAATTACAAGTTTCCGAATTTGAAGCTTGTGAAGGAAGAAAATGTGATATGTAAGTTAGAAGATCTGTAATCGTATATAAATTCTGTGCTATTAGCCTGTTTCTTTTAAATAAATGATTTTCTTAAGTTAGGTTTTTTGAGGGCTTTAATGCTTCCACTGAACTAAATAAAAAAAAATTAATAATTGCGTGAAAAAAATCCGATTTTTACACTATAATTTTAATATCAGACGCGTGCGAAAAGTTATACTTTTTAGAAACAGTGATGAAAAATTACTTTTTTTCACCCAAAAGCAGTGAAAAAAAGTACTTTTTTTTCACTTTTTTCATAAGATGCCAACATTTCAAGTAAAATTTCTATTTCATAATATTCATAAAATCCAGAAATTTATTGATCTGTTTTATTTATAAATATTATGCGCGTGAGTGTTATTATTATTATTTATTTTTTTGAATCAGTATCCATGTTCAAATGCTTGACTTTAAACTAAAAAATAAGTTTGCCTTTTGTAGTTCCAGAGATTTATCGATGCCGATCTTCTTTACATAAAAAAAATTAGCACGTAAATTATTTTTGAACCAATGATATTTGATTTTTTTTCACGTAATTATAAAAAATAGTGTATGAAACATGTGTGAAAAGTAAACTTTTTAAAACACGTGTCATTATTTCACTCGCTCGTACCTCGCTCGTGAAATAAAATCCACTAGTTTTAAAAAGTGTTACTTTTCACACTTGTTTCATAAATAACTATAATTAACTCGCAATTCTCATTTTTATACTATATTTAAAAATTGAAAAAATGAATAAATATATCCTTTAGAACCTGAGGTACAAACCAACTAAAATTACTTTTTAATCCTCTGGAGGATATAGACGTATAAAACCGTTACTTTGCTGTCAGCTTTTCCAGCAACACACATACTTAAAAATATATATATAAATTTAACAATTTTATTAAATTCCAAAGCATGGGTGAGCTGTTTATAACTCTTTACTACAGAAATATAAGTTTAAAAAATATAAGAAATTAATTTGCTAGTTAAATTATTTAATTTAAACCTCGTGCAGTGAAAACCAGTTTACACTTCAGTTAATTTGTTTATTCCTCAGAGGGTTAAAAAAAAGAAAAAGTATATATTCTTACCAAATTTATATCCACTATCATATATTTCAATTCACAAACAATGTCATCAAGAGTATTCCATTCCAAATAATCTGCAATTAATTAATCTGAAAACATTCTATCGATAATGTTGACAAACACACAGAAATTTCGATGGCGCCCTAAGTGATTCCATCCGACAAATATTCTGTCGAACACAAAACCCCACATGTTGCTTGGGGCTGCCACCAGAGCGCGTTCTTCCGAGACGAAACGTAAACAGAATTGATGGGGGCGAAGAAGACATGTTTTTAATTATTCCATGTCTTTATTGTTGGTTTTAGCGTGTATCGGGTTACAAAAAGGTGTTCTTTGAAGAGGCCCATTAATTATGGAACTTCACACATTTGAAGATCCTAGTGGAAGAACGTGCTAAGTGACATTTAAAAAAAATTAGATTTTTGTATCAATGGACATGTTATTTCCTCCTTTAAAGATAACAAGATTATCCTTTTTCATAAATTTTAAGCTAAGTATATTTTTTAACCTTTTGAGGAGCCGTTTTTTTAACTATCTAAGTGCAAACGAAAAATGTCAAAGCTATTTTTCTCGTTTACATCTTTTTGTCACTTAGCACGTTTTTAAACTAAGCTCTTCATTTGGTTATTGTCAGGGATTTGAATTTGATTTGTTTTTGAATGTAATACTTAATTAGGTGTTGCTTTTGTACTTGGATACTTTGAAAGATCGTGGTAATGCGCAGATTTCGAGGATTTTCTGTTGAAGTTTCCTCTTTGCTCAGGCATACTTATTTTAATCAGGGCTGGATTTCTAAATAGGCTAAGTAGGCTGTAGCCTAGAGCGGCGAATTTTTGGGGGCAGCAAATTTTTACGACCAATTAAAGCGGCACTCGGCATAAAAAAATTATTATAATATATGAATATTTTTAAGAAGAAAATAAATAAATTACATTAATTCGTAAACCGTAAACGTATATACAGTACTAATATTTCGTAACTAACATGGTCGCTGCGAGGGCAATTGCACCACCTCCTCCCGGATTTCGAAGTTGAAAGAAAAATAGTACAATAGTTTTTTAAAAATTCACCTATTTCGCTTTCGATATAGTGTATAAAGGTACATAGATGATTATAATATGTGTATCCATTTTAAACAGCGCATACCACTCTATTTTGAAGCTAACTAGCTACCTTTCCCCGAAGGGGGAGAATATTGTGACAGGGGCGGAAAATCAATCGTAGCCTACAGGTGGCAAATCTTCAAATCCGGCCCTGATTTTAATGTAATTTTGCAGAGGTTATACACATTTGCCAAATAAACAGAAAGCAAATAACTGAAATCGACAACTTTTCTGTTACTTAAATACTCACTGAAATTTTTATAGAAAAACAAGTATATTTGTTTAAGTAACCGTCACATAGAACCGCTTCCATACAAGATTTATACACCTTAGAAAAAATTGCCAAACACAGCATTTAGTTGTAATTTATACTTTAAAATCCAAAATTGGCCATTTTCATTACTTTTTTTTATCGCAAATTAAATTAGTATTTTTTTGATAATTTGATAAATTTATTCGCCGTTCGACAGCAGTTTTTATGTAAAATTACTTGGGGCAAACCCTAATTTCCGTTTATTTGGCGCAATCAAAAAAATGTTTCCATCGCTTTAAGGGGGAATGGGCGCGCTGGACCGGGGTCTCCAAAGCAAAGTGCATCAGTGTTAATCCTATGGCGAAAAAATTATTTTCTCTGCCACATTTCTCCGGCTGTATTGAATATTTTTACAAGCGGATTTTTTTATGAGATAAATGTAGTACTGTCCCCCCCTCCCCCTCCTGTAAATGTCCCACTTTTTAATATTGGTTCGAATATTTTTTTTAATTTACAATAAATAATTTTACACAAAATATTCGAAGCAATTTCAAAAAGTGGGAAGATAGAGACCTGTAAGTTATCTACATTTATTATTTAAAAAAAAAACGTTTGTAAAAATATTCAATACAGCCGGAGAAATGTTGCAGAGAAAATAGTTTTTTCGCCATTGGATTAACACTGAGGCACTTGAGTTTGGAGACCCGCGGTTCAGCGCGCCCATTCCTTCTTATCTTATTCTTAAATGAGTATCAACGTAAAAATTGCAAAACACGATATTTTCGAAATGTTTAGTTATCACAAACATAAACAACTCCTAATTGCATTATTACATAAAGAAATGTAAAATAAAACTAACCAGCTTTTTATGCAATAAAATGAAATGAAACTCCTTGACACTTTCTTAGTAAACAAATTAGGAACAATCAAAGAATCACATTGTGTGTACATTTTTAAACGTCATTCCAAACTGATTTATAAGCCAAAAATATATATTACTTCAAATATTAATTTTAATAAGGTAAAGTTTCTCATGCCATTGTTGATATGGCAACAGCGATTTAAATTACTAAAAAGTACATTTTATTGTAATTCACTGGATTGTTCTTCGACAGACAGGTGGAGCGATGTCCGTCAGGAAGTACAGACAGACGGACAAAAAGTATGAAAGATAGATACCAGATGTCATTGCCTTTCTAACAAAAAAAATTAAGATCTGACGGATAGGACCACTTTCGCAATTGGGTACGGACAGACGGATACCCGAAGTATATCAATACCTACTTTCCATTTTTTAAAAAAAAAAATTAAAAAAAAAAGAAAGTGGGTAATAAATCCAAATTTATGGTAAATATGTTTTTTTGTTCAAATAGTTAAAGACTAAAGTGAATTTTTTAAATTCTAATGATATATTGAATGCAATACACATACATTAGTAAATATAGACTCTATAAGGATGGAGTATTAATGACTGTAAAAAAATTATTTCATGAATTGAGACACATTTTTCATAGCATTAAAGGCATACTGCATTTAAAAAGGGTGCATTTAACCTGTTACTTTTAATTTCTTAATTATGTTTACTTTTAATTATCTGCCATTTTTTTTAAATAAAAAAAACAACAAACTTGTTGCAGAGGAAAATAAACAAATATTTTCTTTGTAATTTTATAGATTTTTTACTTTCTTCTACAAGGTTTTTTTTATAGTAAAAACTTTTTTAATTAAAATTCAATATTTTTTTCCTATTTGAAAAAAATTGTATTTCTGAAACATAAAATAAACCTAAGATATATATAATAGAATAAATAACAAATGTGTATAATAATGTTATCAAATGAGTCCTAATAGAATGCATTAATAAAAAGTACCTTAATTTTAACTTTTCTTTTACTGTTTTACTTAATTTCAAAGAAACAAAGAATTCTAACCTATATTAAAATTCGATTTTTTTCTTATTTGAAAAAATTCTATTTCTGAAACATAAAAAAACCCGTAAATAAATATAATGGAATAAATAAGAAAGATGTACAATAACGTTATCAAATAAAATTTATTTTTCTAAAATTGCATTTACGTAACATATTTTAACATGCATTCTAAAATTTTTCAACCATGAATGCTGCTGTTTTTATAGCAATTAAAATTTGAAATTCAATTCAACGTTGGTTGGTTGGTTGGTAGACATATATATTCAGGTTTGTGTGCTTGGTCAGCGACCCGCTTATAAACCTTCGTCAAGTAAGACAGACACATCAGACAACACACACATACAAGTGGATCCATCTAATTTTTAGAGACAGGGCCAACTAGAGGATCCCCAGAATTGGCTTGTCACCCCCAGAGGTATTGATTTGGTATGGGAACTTAGAGGACTTTCGGACCCAACAGATTTAACGAGCACGTACTCCGCATATACTCGGTAGGTCTTCAGTGGTACCGGGACTCGATCGCAGGACCTTCCGATCCCGAGACCGAGACGCTGACCACTAGGCTCACTACGGCCCCAATTCAACGTCTAAAAGTATTTTAACAAAAGTCGTTTGAGTTTAGAAGATTTTTACCATTGTTAGTTTCATGTTTAAATGCAGTTATACAAAATAACAATCTGTAATACTATATTTACTGTTGCAGGTTTTGGAAAGGTCTTTTATAAAATTTAATAAACTTTTCTAAAAAAAACTTATATTATTTAAAACTACCCGAATAAATCTTGATTATCATTAAGTAAATTTATAATTTATGATGTAGAATTATGTATAATTAAAACAAAATTTTCAATAAAAAAACTATTTTGTTGGAGTATATTTCAGTTGGGAATAAATAATAGTTTTTGTTATTTTTGGCTATAATACAAAGAAATTCCCACTTGTACGAACTGAGTTTATTAAATTAGTATAATTTATGGCATAAAAAATCGAATGAAAAAAAATTCATTAAAAATGTGTAGTATATCATTGTATTGTATTTTTTACCACCAGTTATGTTTGAAATAAAATATATATATAATGTTTATGTAATTAAAATTATTCTAATTCTACTTTAAAATTATTTAATATCTATCTTACTTAATTGTAACTCATGAAAACTTCAAGAAGTAATGAAACTTACTCCTACTCCCTATGTTATTATTACTTTTTTGCAGAATTTTTACTTCAAAAAAATAATTTTAGTACTTTGATAATTTCTTAGATGTTATAGCATCATATTACATCATATTAGATGTCAAGCATATTTTGAAAGTCTTAATCATTTTTTAGAAATGAAACATTTTCTTTAATTAAAACGAATAATTTATGTCTCTGATGTCAAAAATGTCTGGGGAAATTATTTTGTTAACCTTTAAAGTATTAGAATTTGGTTGCTTCAGATGATTTAACGTTCCTGTTTTCATTTGTTTTTCCTGAGATTTCATTGGTTGGTTCGATTTCACTCTTCAAACGAGCGGGGTTTTTTCGTCCTCTGTATTCTATTTTAGAGTTCTTTACGTGCAAATTGTTTTTATTCCTGCTATTTATTAAACTTTATTGGTTTTAATTCGATTAAATATCAAACCTGCAAAGCATTACCAAAACGTCAATGCTGTTGGGAAACTTTGGTTTAGATGTTATTTTGTCTGATGCGGAGAAATTAAGCAAAATTAAGGGATAGAAATTTAACGTGAATCACGAACACAGAAAAGCTTTAGTTTTACTGAAAGAAAAGTTTGTACACAGCATTCGTTTCAGAAAGTTAAGAAAATATTGTATTTTTCAAAACAAATGTAATTCCAAAAGGACTAAGAATGAAAAAAATAACCTTGGAACTTTTGATACTCGCAACATGAAACATGATCATTGATATATTTTGTCCAAAAACTATTCCACACAATTTAAAATGTTTTCAACCCTGATTACTTCCTCTCAATATTGTATTATTGATGTTTTCAATTTGACTGCGAAACTTTATTTATCTGGGTTCAATTGAAAATAACAAAAAGTAATGGAATACTGGGATTTTTTCTTTTGGAATGAATAACTCCAACATGTTTTATACGTTTTTTTTACTTGGAATGCCAAAGTTAAATGTTTCAACTTTAAATCTTAGCATACTAGACACAATGGAAAGCTATAAATAACTTTCAAGTAACATTGATAGTGAAATTTTCTATAGAATGTACAGTGGTGTTCTAAAGGTCCGTGGCTCGAACCTGGGTTTATTAATCCTCGGTGGTTGTACTGTGGTCAGTATCCTCTCTGTCACTGGGGTGTCCTGGGGGAGTGAAAATTGAAGTTAGTTGAATTTATTTTGAATTATCGTCGCACTAGACCTACACGAGGGCTATTGGTGACGGGCGTCATAATTTAGAACCACAGTCAAATGACGAGCTGACACCTGAGTAGACACCCAAAGCAACTTTTAAGTGCGATATCGCGCACGCACCGTCGGGAATTAGGAGGTTATTTAACGTGCACTCTCTCCACATGGGGTATTATTCATCGGACATTTTTTTGGCTGCATGTGCCATTTATAGGTGGGAATTTATTTGTTTTCAATGCCCGGATGTCTGGGACTTTAGGGCCCTGATGGCCGAGTGGTTTGGACCATTACGCTAGCAGTCTGCGCGCTGTAACGGGTGCGGGTTCGATTCCCGCCTTCGCCCTGGGTGTACTTCCTTTCTCTGTGACAGTAAAAATTCTTTCTGTGTCTGTCTTACTTGACGAAGGCTTATAAGCGGGTCTCTGATTAAGCACCCAAGCCGGAATATATATGTACCTACCCCTGGGACTTTCCGCATGCAAGGTGAACACTTTAACGACTGGGCCCCTCAACCCCCAAACTACAAAAAAGAGGAGCATAAAAATATTTCATATTATTAAAGATTTTCTATTAATGGCGTTCTATTCTATGCCGTATTGAAAGTTTTAGTCATATCATAGAATTTCTATGATCAAATCTCAGCAATATAATAAGCATTTAATCCATGAATTTTATTACCTCTTCCACAGTAAAAGGAATATGTTATATCATTTGTATTTCGCAAAGAATTTCTTTGCAAAACATTTCAAATTTAACATGCCGTTTATAGGTGGGCGGTTATTTTGGCGATGGCTGTAGCCGAACCTGGGACCTTCCGCATGCGAGGCGAAAGCCTTACCCGACTGGGCTCCCCAGCCCCCTTTTTTTTCTGTAAAAACTACAGACTTTTCTTAAAGTGCACGTGTACAGAGTAGAACACTGAATCGTACATACAAAAAAAAACACCAGTAAAAAAAATCTAAATAGATTTCCCCTCGATGTAAAATGAAAACGGAAATTGGGGGCGATGAGCATGAAGCCCTTCAGCCGGGTTTCTGTCTGAAAAAAAGGGGCTTCTTATTTCAAGAGGAAACATTCGGCTTTTCTGGGTAGAAATTTGTTTCGAAGCTGCAACAAGCCGGTCGATGCAAAAAGCGCGACGCTTTGTCTGGGTCGGAGATCATATTCTGACGAAAGTTTTGTCGAAGTTTCGATGGTTTGAAAGGGTGCAATGACATTGATTTGATTGTAAACACGGTAAATAAATAGATAGTTAAAGACAAGTGTGTAATTCTGTTCAGTTAACAATTTATTTCACCTTCAACATGGTTCTGCTACGGATGCGTGGTGAAACGTCTCTCTAGATTTTGGTTTTAGGTTGAACCATTTTTCAGATGTCGGAAAACGAAAACCTGGAAAATGGTTCAACCAAATTCCAAAAATATGTCAAAACATTTCACCACACAGCCGTCGCAGCTACTATAAGAACCCTTTTTTTTAGAGATATCAAGCATAAAATTTTTAACAGAGTGTCCTTTGCAAGTCATCTACAGCATATACAAAAATAGACTTACACCTTATTTTTTAAAACACTTATTAGTTAAAACTTGGAAATGAAAAGAAATTATAGTGTTTCCGAAATGATGACTAGTGTTTCTAATAAAAACAAGTAGGTTTGTAACAGAATCTGTCTCTTAACCCGCTTCCACACAAAACTTGTGTTAAACAGGTAAAAAGGAGCCAAACACAGCATTAATTCTATATTAAACATTTACATGCTAAATTTGGCTAGTTTTATTTATTTTATTTCGAAAATTCAATAATTATAACTTATCGTTTGCAAAATTTAATTTATATTTCAAAAAATAAATATGTAATATTTATCGCTTTTAAATAGAATGAAAATATTTCATATCAACATACAAAGAATCTCGTAGTGAAATATATTTGACGTCATTTCAAACTGATCGATGTTAAACGATGTCTTTTAAACGCCAAAATTAACTATTTTCATTAATCTTCTTCCTCAAATTTAATAATTAGACTTTTTCGTTTGCTAAATTTGTTTGAAGTTCGAAGAATAATAATGTAATCTTTTTTAATAAATATCTTTGTGTCGCCACAATTTATTTGCATGTTATTTCAATGTAGATTAAATTTTTAGTTATTTAAACTTTAAATACACTTCTAATTAAATTTTTTAATGAAATTTATAATGTATCCTAATCTGATTTTTTGCTTCAAAATGACGTATCACACTTGTCTGTGGGACTTGTGAATGGCAACAGTGAAAATATGAATAAAAATGGAATTTGCATGTTATTTCAATGTAGATTAAATTTTTAGTTATTTAAACTTTAAATAAACTTCTAATTTAAATTTTTTAATGAAATTTGGAATGTAGCTTAATCTGATTTTTTTTTTGCTTCAAAATGACGTATCTCACTTGTATGTGGGACTTGTGGTTCTTTCTATGAAAGTGGGTGACGGACGGACTGACAGACAGACGGACTGAACGATTATAAAACCTTCCACTTTTTACGTTATAAACGTATAGTGTGGAAGCTAAAATGGTCAGGCATTCTTGTAGATATTCCCGTTGACATCTGCCATTAAGAGCGAATGATCCCGAATGACTGTGGGTCTCCAAACCAAAGTGCCTTTGTGTTAATCCAATGAGAAAAAAAATATTTTTTAAGCCACATTTCTCCATCTGCATTAAATATTTTTACAAACGATTTTTTATAGGATAAATTTACAGGTCTCTAAAATCCCACTTTTTGAAATTTTGATCCGAATATTTGTTTAACTTTTCAATAAATATTTTTTTTTTCACAAATTTTAAAAAAGTGGTAATATAGAGCCATTCTCAGCTACATTTATCATATGAAAAAAACGTTTGTAAAAATATTATATACAGACAGAAAAGTGTGGCTTAGAAAATATTTTTTTTCTATTTTACTAACACAGAGGCACTTTAGTTTGGGAAACCCGCTGTCATTCGATCTCATTAGCCCTTAATATATATAAAAAAGGTTATTCTAACCCCTCAACTCCCAAACAAACTATAAACATAAACTTTCTGATATACCTGATCTTCACTTCTTCCTAAACTTAATACTTTCTTGAACAAGGAGTTTTTCCCAGAAATGTCAGAGTTGCATGATGGTAGTTTTTACCAAAAGAAAAAAAATAAGAATTATGAGAATTTTTCAAAAAAATTCAATTTCTTATTATTAATAAAGTTTGAAATTTAAAGTATGGTGCAGTCGTTTGTAATCATCTGCTTCAGAAATAAAAATACATGCACTTTTAAAGGAATTCAATTTCCAGTTAAAATTTAGTTTACAAGTTTACACTTCAACCAGATTGTGTAACACCTTAGAGGGTAAAGAGAAATGCGGTATTTTTTTAAGAAAAATCTCATGTACACTATAAGAAATTATTTTATTAACATTTTAATAACACAGATATTAAGTTTACCATTGACATATTAGAATAAAATTGTTATAAACCGAAACTGTTTCTAACCGTTAAAACCCGAAATCAGCTAGAACTTGAATTAACTAGTGGGAACTAGTTTTAACTAATGACCTCAGTTAAAACTAGTTCTCACCAGTTAATTCTAGTTTTAGCTGATTTCGGGTTTTAACGGTAACATAAATATTAGTATTTAAATAAGCACACCTTATAGATAGAGTTCTTAGGTGATTCCTATCCCTACTGCCTTACAACAAGAAATTGATTAAAAAAAAGTGCTGTTCTGTGAAATTTTAAGTTATGTACTGTACTGATTCCAGGTTATTTCATTAAGGAAGAGGTCAATGATGTAGCACAATGTCAGAACATTGTCTTATCCAATTTGCGGTTTCTAGTCAATCACGCATGGATATAATAGCCGTGTCCTCAGTCTTCGTCGTGTATCTTCTGCTGCAGGGTTGTCTTTACCCTGGTGTTTGCTGACGAAGATGCATAGTCATTGACTTGGGCAGTCTCTTGGCTATCCACTGAAAAAGAGGTGTCCAGGTCGGGGGAAAGACGGTCTTCTAGATTTTGAGTCTGAAAAACAAGTTTGTCATTATAAGCATGTCTTTTAAGGGCTGTTTCATAAATAGTTATGCTAAAAAATACGATTTGGTTTTTCGAATACAGCTATGATATAATGTCCGGTGTGTTCATTGGTGACTTTCGGCGAGTTTGAAAATTTTACGTTGGGTTGTTATAAATATCGAATTGTATGAAATAGGAAGTGGATTGTTCACCACATTTGGACATTTTCGGTGCCTTGTGTAATACAAATCGCAAACTAAGACCATTATATCATAGCTGTTTCGTTTACAAGGGAGAGGTGTTTTTTTTTTAGCTGATTATTTAATTTCAATATATATTTTTAATTTCTTAAGAACAGATTTTCTAACTTAGGGAAACTCGGGGTAAATCGGAATAGCCTTATTAACTTGGATGGTTGGTACTGAAATCTATAAAAAATAACAAATTCATCTAAATCTTTAGAATACCAATTACTGTCTATTAAGGAACATATCCGGCAATTTTTTCGCCAAATTCGTATTATGGCGGCCATTGGCTACAAAAATCGCCAAAGATTTATTTTAAGCGAATAACTATCAAATAGTTCAGTTTTTTTTTCTATGTATCCTGTTTGCATCAGAGAATTTTTTTTTGCTACTTTGTTTATAAGTTGATCCTGTCCATCTTCTTCATCTTTCATCGTTAAGAATTCTTAAATCGTATTAATATAGTTGAAATATTATTAATCATTAATTATTAAAATAACTCATTTCTTAAATTATTTTTTGTGCACATTGTTTTTTTTAACTTGCAGCAAACTGTTGAGTTCTGATTTTCTTATTTTAAAATATCGCTACGATCTACGATCGCAAATGCCACGATAATTTTTAATACGGAAATCTTTCATGTTCTCTCAGCAGACATTTTCAGTTTTGAGCAGCATTTTAAGTAATTATTTGTTGTCATTTCACAGACTTGGCAAACGCACGGTTTGTTATCATTTTGACTTGGCGACATTTTTCGGCTGGCGCCAAATCCGGACATGGTCCTTTAGATTAACCGCCTTTAGTATCCTTTTAAAATAAAATAATTACAAATTAATGCTTATAAATTAATGGTTATTATTGAGAAAATATTTCGCTGCTTGACTAAGATCCATTTGTAAATAAATTGGAAACCGTGGTAGCCGTCAACGCTTAAAAACTATATTTAAAACCAATTTGAATTTTTCCTATTTTATTAACAATTGTGTTTGGTAGTTCAGTCAATCGAAATTATAACTTAAATTTTCAAACATTAAAAGTTTCTAATATTATGCATGTTTAAATTTAAACTTACTGATTCGATCCTAAAGTTTTTTTTTAAACTAATAACGAATCTTATATAACGCTTAGAGTAAATCAAAATCAACTTCTCTTTACCGTAGTCGAAAGTGTAAACAAACTCGATTGTGTCGCCATTGCAGAGTGAAAAATATAAGGAAATTTGGGAGCCGTGTAAGAGAATTACATATATAGATGTTTTTCTGCCGTATCGAACTATGTTTTGTGCATAATATTTATAGTTATTTTTCCCTTTTTCAAGCCATTCCTGAAGAAACACTTTTTTGTTGTTTTCAGTCGTCCATTTTGAAATTAGTAGTATATTTGTTCATTTCGATTGTTGCCATTCCAGAGATAGAAATATAAGGAAATTTAGGTGCCGTATAAGAGTATTATATATATAGATTAGCCCTAATAATGGTGTACATGCTCGTAGATTAGTTTCGTGTAGCCTAGTTTTTCTGCAGGAAAACATTTCTTTAAATTTTCTGTAGCAAAAAATAACAGAAATATTCTGTTTTCTGACAGAATTTTAGCAGTGTACTTACATTTGGCAAGAATATGTTGTTGTGGATGTATGTGTTTCCAGAAAAAGTTTCGTCCATGTACTCCGGGGCGTACACCGTCGTCCTTTTGTTGTGCCGCTCGGCTTTCTTCGGAGGTGAACCGAAACGAAACTGGTGGAACAAGAACGTCATGGTTCCTAAAAATAAAAATAAATAAGTTAATTTAAAATAAGTATTATAATTACAACTAAAAGAACTTAAAATGAAATTTTTGTTAAATGAATGAATTTTATTGAAACACGAACGTCATTGACGAAATTTATTTAAAGCAAGTAGTAGCATTCAACTAAAACAAGTTAAAAATCAATTTGCTTTTATATAAAATACTTCGCCCATTTTTGCCAGTTGATAGAATTTAACTCTCAGAGGGGAAGAGAGATACAGAGACATACTGCGTTGTAACTTTTTAAAAAATCGGAAACGTTACTGGATAATTTGATCAGGTCAGCTGATAAATTTGTACCATTAATTCTCTTAGAATATATCATTAACATTTTTCCTAAAAATTTCGAAACAATCCCATATACAGCCAGTGAATTTTCTCTAAAAAAAACGAGACCGTGCTACTGCACTTTTTACTTATTTATCAATTTCGTGCTGCTTGGATTGGTATCTGGCCAGATTTTATCTACCAAATTTCGGGTAATTCTATAATTCACTGAATGCAACATCGCAAAAAAAAACTTCCTCAAAAATCTGTGATTTTTTAATGAAAGAAAATCTGTTCCATTGAAACTAAAAATATCAAAATTTGACTGCGAATCGACTTGCAGTTTGTTTTATTATTTTAAAAAAACGTTTCAAAACGTTTTGTGTCTGAGTCGTAGCACCATCTGTTGAAAATAACTCGATAATATTTTTTAAATAGTATCAGACATTCACACATAAATTTTTGCCTAATTGATAGAAATTCACTTTATATTCATTGTATTTTCTTATCGTTTACATATTGTCCAACAGTATTTATTTCGAAAAAAACATTTTGATGTGTTTGTTTCTGCATATGTCTGTTAATATCATTATTATAATATCGTCAATTAATTGTTTTTTTACAAATGGTAAGTAATGAAGATGCTGTGTATTTGTATATAGTATATTATAAAATACGTAAATAAAGAGTTTTTAGTTCATAAAACTTTTCCAACCATACAAGGTTGATTCATGTCTGTTTCATTTTCTGTCCTTTGGCATGTCTGTGGAAGTCCGAGAATAAATATCGAGATACAGGGCCAGATTTAAAGATTTGCCGCTCGTAGGCTACGATCGATTGGCCGCCAGATATAGTTTTCTCGACTATTTTTTTTCTCTCTGCATATTAGAATCATCTATGTACACTCTAAATCGAAAGCTAAATAATCGGAAATTTTTTTAAACTGTTCTACTATTTTTCTTTTTTTTCTTTGAGCTTTTAAATCCAAGGGAGAGGGAGCAATTGCCCTCGCTGCTACCATGTTTACTACTAAATATTAGTACTACATATACGTTTACGATTTACGCATTAATGTAAATTATTTGCTTTCTTTCATATTCGTATCTCTTTAATAATTTTTATGACGAATGCCGCTTTAAATTGGACGTAAAATTTGCCGCTCTAGGCTACAGCCTACTTAACCTATTTAGAAATCCGGTCCTGTCGAGATATGTTGTAGAGAGGAGTGATAATTGCTACAATGTATCATGACATTAATGACGATAACTCTTATAGCTTTGTTGATACTTCTCCGAAATGTCAATTCTCTCCGAATATAGAATGTTCGTGCAAATTAGCAGTAACAGGTGAATTGTTCAACTGTTTTTGGATCCTTAATTGTAGCCTGGGTCAACCGTATCTCTATTTATAAAAATAGCCATTTTAACAGATGCCCATGGGACAAGCCTACAAGCTCCTGGAAAAGTCTGGATACAAATTACGGACATCCACTTATTTTTTTAAATTAATGCTGATATCAGAATGGGAGGAGATTATGATATCCTGATTGTATATTATAATCCAGTGGAGAGGGGATCAATTGACCAGTGGGGAGGGGGTCAAAACTAATATGAAAGCAAATCACCGTTATTAAGGTTACACCCGTGCAAAGCCGGATTTATAAAACTAGTATACTATATAACATCAAGAAAACATTTTTAACGCTGTTTTAAAACTTTATCGCAATCATTTAGTGATAAAGTTCTACATATGTCGCTTAAAGATGTAGTTTTTTGCTACTGCGCATGCCTGCTTTAGTTTGCGGGAGACAAAATTGCTTTCTGAGATCCTTTAGTACTAGAAGTAGTTTATCAGTATATATTATAGATTATAAGTAGAAAATAGCCTTTTTAAATACTTGAATTTATTTTACTTGAGCTATCTCATTCTTGAAATAATTTATTTAACTCTTTTTTTAAAAAAAGTCTTGCTTTTTGCAGAGTAGTTGCATAAATAATTATTTAGTTAGACTGACAAGCGTTGAAAAAAATTTGTAGAATGGTTAACAAAATAACAATGACTATAACTTTGAATCAAAGATAGTGCCTGGCAAATTTGGCAAAAATTAACACTTTAGATTGTAGTTTACTATCTTAATAACTTTAATTATTGAATCGATATCTACTAAAAATCTCTATATTTTATCGTTTACATATGTTTATTCATTCTTCATGTATTAATCTATGATATTACATTAATTTGTTGCCTAAAACAAGGCTATATTAACATTTATGAATCTTCATCCCACAAATTATTTAATGTGTCTACTTTTTGTAAAACAATTTAAACAGTACAGTTTGAAATGCAGTAAACAGTTTTAAATGATTTAATGATTATTTGCTAAACTTAAAAAAGTTCAAATAACCTTTGTCTCATAAGAACAACTGTGATGCTATTTCTATAGTCACGTAAAATGAAAAGCTTTTAATTTCCAAAATTGGTTTCACCAAATAAATTTCAACATTTAGTATTTAATTTCATATTTTTTTAAAAAGTCATTCCCCCATTAGTGTTTAATAATATATTTATTAATGCAACGAGTGCGTATTGTTCATAGATATCATAGTTAAAGTATTAGATTGGCTGATCACGTGACCTCCAATGCTAACGCCGGGACGCGCATGGGGGCCTTTTAAGAGGGCAAAATTGCCAGTGTTGCTGCCACTTTAAGGAGAAAAATTCTACCAAAAAATACCATATAATTCTAAAATTACAAAAAAATATCGTAAAAATACTAGCTACATTTTGGAATCCTTTTAGTGACTTTAAATCCTTTTCTAGTACTTTTTTTGTAATTTTAGAATTAGATGGTATTTTTTCGTAGTATTTTTCTTCTTAAAGTAGCAGCAACACTGGCCATTTTGCCCTCTTACATGGCCTCCATGCGCATCCCGTCGTTAGCATTGGAGGTCACGTGATCTGCCAATCTAATACTTTAACTATGATATCTATGGTATTGTTAGTTTTTTTTTAAAAAAACGAGTTGAATATATTATTTCACGAGAGTGGAGCCAAAGTGAAATAAATTCCCGAGTTTTAAAAAGAGCAACTACGCACGTGTCATAACTTTTCATAATCATGTGCGAAAAATCCCTCTTATTCTAATCAAAGATCGATGATATTTCTTTTTATTTTTCTCCGTGGCATTTTAATTTTTTATTTGCACATGGAGTGCGTTATAAACTTGTTTACGCACTTGTTTGTAAACTAAATTTTTACGAACCAGCAAATGAAAAGAGTTAATTTAGAGATGATTATTAATTTGAAAAAGCGAGAATATATAAAAAAATTAGTTTAACTAAATGCTAAAATGTTTGTAGATGTGTCTCATTATTAATATGCTTTTGCGTATAGAATACGTTTCAGTTGTGAAAATTAACGGATTACAAATTTTTTTAATTACTTGAAAATAATTGGGATTGAAAATAGTGTTTAAATTACTGTCATTAATTTTGACCTAGCATTTAAGACACAAAAATGCTGATATTTATAATTTTTAAATTTGGATTTTAATTTTCTTGCTTTTTGTGCACTAATGAGAAATTAAATCTCCATTTTTTTATATCATTTATTCTCTTTATTTGATATTATAAGCGTTTTACATTCAATGAAACTAATTAACTCCTTCATTCATTAAACTTTATTTTATTAAATGTTCAGAACACAAAACTTACTCTGCATTTGGACAAAATAATTTTTATTTTATAATTGCCCTACGAAACGGTTTTCAACCAACATTTTTATTTCACCTGCATTATTTTAAATTCTATAATTATTAATTAATAAAGTTAATTTTTAGTACATAATTATAAATTTTTATTACATATATTTATATACTTTAAATTTTCCTTGGATTCTAATCAATAAGTTTCACCTTTTAAACATTAGAAAGACCCAAGTATTTAAAAAATACACAATAGAGTTGATTTTGTTCAATATCTTTAAAGCAGAAAATATTATGAATGCGAAACTGCTATATATATTATTAGTTTTACTTGGGGCACGGATGGCCGAGTGGTTTGGACCATTAAGCTAGCAGTCTGCGCGCTGTAATGGGTGCGGGTTCGATTCCCGCCTTCGCCCTGGGTGTACTTCCTTTCTTTGTGACAGTAAAAATTCTTTCTGTGTTTGTCTTACTTGACGAAAGCTTATATAAGCGGGTCTCTGATCAAGCACACAAGCCGGAATATATATGTACCCTACCCTACCTCCCCTAGTTTACTTTGATTTGTGTGGCTCAGGTGTTTTTCAATTGTTAAATAAAATATCAATATTGAATGTTTGAATTTCTCAGATGTGTTAAGAGGTGAATTCTAATCTCTTTATACGTCTTAATTTAATATGCATGAACACCGTAAGCAAATTTTTCCATTGCTAATGTCCCTTTGGAATATCAAAATCATAAAATATTTATTTCATCTTCAGGAAGTTACTTTTTCCATCATTATCAACCCCATTTATTTTTCCGCATCAACTACATTTAAAATATGATAAAAATTTACGATTTAGTTAAATTCTTTGGGGTTTTAGGATACTTGGAAAACACTTCCTTGCTTATTATAAGTGTTTTTATTCTTCAAAAGTACTCAAAGAATTTTTCTCAACTTTTTTTATACTTAAGCTTTTAAAAAATTGCAAAAGATTTGCCTTCAAAAAATTTCATTCTGCTCTTAAGCACGTTTCTTTAATTCTGCCATTATTTTCATGCATATTTATCTGTGATTTCCCAAAATATGATCTATTCTCTCTGTCATACAGTTATATCACACTGATCTTATGACCCTTAGCAAATCTCGTTACTCTATTTTACTCTTCACTGCTCACACTGGTAAATAATAGGATTGATATCGTATTTTCATTTCGTTTGTATCATAGAGTATATATATGTCAGGGAACATTATATGCTATTATTTGTGTGTTTATAAAACATTTTGTAAGTACCAGATTTCTCGAAAAATGCCTGTTTTCTCAAAACCAAATTTATACAAAGTACTAAATATTAAAATATTAACTTAAAATAAGTTGATAATAATAAGATAATGCTGATTTAATAGACACAAGTTTCTACTTTGTTTTGTGTTGCGAGAAATCAAAAGAAACTTGTTTGTTTGGGTAAAAGAATTGTGATTTTTTGGGGGGGGCGGGGGGTGAGGGGCGGGTTTTTAAAAAATATTTTATATTTTTTTCAAAGAACGATTTTTCTTTGTTTTGAAGTTAAGAGAAAGACAAATATCCTGCTAATTAAATGTTCGGAACAAATACTCTCCCACTCAGATAGAGTTTCTAAGATATTTTGTTCTACTCTTTCAATGGCTAATTTTTAAACTAATGTTCCAAATTGGGTTTTTGAATGCCACAAAAATTATTTTTTAATGTTGATAAGCATAATTTTAAATGACTGAAAATATATAATTTGCTAAAGGTACGAATCTTTTTTGTAGATCTTAGATACAATTCTAATATATTTTCATGTTATTAAAATATAAAAAAAATATTGAATTCAAATATTATTCTAGTAAAAATGAACCGACATTTAATTTTGACACAAGGTGTGTGGTGGTTGTATGCGCATTGTACGTAGGAAAATAAAAATCGACCAATTGCGAGAAGAATTGTCTAAAGTTTGTGTTTTTCATAGTATCATAGTATTTTATCTGTGGAATAGTGAAAAATCTGTTTTAAGCCCAACGGCTGCATAGATTTTTCTTTTATAATTACTCTAATATGTTAATAGGTAGATTAATTTTTGTGACGTCTTTTTTGGTAATTTCTACTCAAAAATACAGTTTTTTCAGTTGCGCTAATTTTACAACAGTGCAATGTGGTTTACATGTTTGATGCTACAAATACTAACGTCTAGAAAGATTCTTTGAGGCTTTTAATAAATTTATTTACTTTTCCAACCTCAAACTCGAGTTATTTTAAAAATACTAAAAGGAAGTAACTCAAGTTTAAAACCATGTTAACTCCCTTCTATAAATAAAAGTTATGACTATTATGTTTAGTTTCATGCAGTAAAATTAAATCTTTATACTTTTCTTTAATCTTAAATCTTTTACACCTATGTGAATAGTAATGTGGTCAGCATTGAGCAAAACACGCTGTGGCACTCAATATATTACAATCTGATACCTATAGATATTCAGTTATGTGGCTTCTAGCAACATTTGCGTGGTCAAAATATATAAATGTTGGATCATAACGAAAGACAAGTAGGGTTGTAACAGAATCTGTCACTTAGTCCGCTTCCATACCATTCAAAAGGGAAAAAAGCGCCCAACACAATATTAATTCTATATTAACCATTTACAAGCTAAATCTGGATAGTTATATTTATTTTCTTTCGAAAATTCAATAACTATTTCTTATCTTGCTAAATTTATATTTCGAAGAATAAAAATGTAATATTCCTCGCTCTTATATCTAAGCAAAACATTTCATGTCTACAAATAACAACATTGAACAAAATATCATCTTCAAAACCTAACTATACCAAATGATTTGTTAATGCTACCATTAAAAAGGGAAGTAACAAAAAATATCGTCAAAAGAAATAACTAATATTAAAACGTCATTATTCATCAATGCATGCTTAAATGTAAATTAAAAATTATGCGTGCCTTTTAAAGTAAAAAAAAAATAAGAGCCTTGTGCCGCTTTCTAATCATTCTATCTTATGTAATTCGCAAAAATAAAAATGTCCTTTAATTTGTTTTATTTGAAAGAAATTAAGTTTCACGTGCAATTCTTTGCGTGGCAATGGTGATTTATTTCTAATAAATTGGACTTCTTATGGTTTTTAAATAAGTGTTATATTTTGCAGGGTCTTTTTAGTAATTGAAGTACTTCGAAATTTTTTTCGATCTTTTCAATGTCTTCTAATTTTGATGCGCTGACTTCTCGACGTATCTTACTTGTATGTAGGTAGTAGTATGCTATTTGTAGTTTGGGATATGAAAAGAAATGACGGACGGACAGACAAAATGGTTACAAATAAAGCAAAATAAAATTTTAAAATTATAGCTCTAACGAGTTGTCACAAGTTGATAACCTCTCGGTTTTTACCACAATAACTAAAAATTTTATTGTAATGTAAAACAATGAATAATAGTGAAAATATATTTATGAAAATGTAGTGATATTAGGTAAATTTTGAATTGTTTAAAAATTCTTGATCTAATAAATGCTATCAAAAGTTGTATAAATATTCTTCTTACTGTTCAAAATATGATAAAATTAAAGGATACTGTGAGCGGCTGGGGAGCCCAGTCGATTAGGCATTCGCCTAGCATGCGGAACGTCCCAGTTTCCGGTCCGGGCATCACCAAAATAACTGCGGACATATAAACGGCCCGTGCCGCCAAAATGTCCGATAAATAATACCCCGTGTGGCGAGAGTGCACGTTAAATATCCTTCAAAGTCCTAACGCTGCGTACAATGTCGCCCGTAACGGTTGCGTTGGATGCCAACTCAGGTGTCTGCTCGTCACTTGACTGTGGTTCTAAAATACGACGCCCGTCGCCAATAGCCCTCGTGTAGCTCTAGTGCGACGATAATTCAAACAATAAGTGCAATTCAAATCCAGAGTTTTACAAACTTTCATCAATAATTTTTTTTCGAGATTTTTCGCCTCAAATTGTACGTTTTCTGAGGAATGACCCATAAGCCTTAAATTTTCACTAAGTTGTAGCGGCTTAATTAATATGAAATAATTTTATGTTCCTCATTTTGGGGGATGGGGGGCCCAGACGGTAAGGCGCCTTTCTTGCATGCAAAAGTTCCCTTGTTCGGGCCCGCGATTTGTCAAAATAACTTCCGGCCTTTAAATGGTCTGTAAAGCCAAAAATGCCCGACAAATAATGTTCTATGTAGAGGGACTGCACGTTAATACGCTTCAAAGTCCCGATGCCACGTACGATGTCGCCCGTAAAAGTTGAGTTGAGTGCCTACTCAAGTGTCAGATCGTCCTTTGACTATGGTTCTAAATTGACGCCCGTCACCAATAGCTCTCATGTAGCTCTAGTGCGACGAAAAATCAACTTAACAATTTTCTTGCATTTATCTTAATTAGTAATTACACTGATGTGTGTGTGTGAATCTGCAACTTAGCATTGATAATTGCCCAGTTAATATTTTTAACATATTAAGTTGATTTCAATCGAAAATTTGTCATTTTTGTAAAGATGGTGCCACTTTGTGTTAAAATTTGTTTTATTCTACATTTTGTAGTTTTTTACAACTATAGTTTGTAGCATCTTCGCAATATTCGTTAAAGTTATATCATTCTTTGAGAACGGATTTTCTACCAAATTAAATGCCATACAAAGATATTTTTAATGGGCTTATAATAGTTAGTATAGTTTATTTAATCTTTTGAAAAGCACTTAGTAAATTTTGGTTGGTAAACAGTTTCAAATTTCCTCTAATAAACGTTTCAGTGATTAGTAAGTTTCAATTTTGATGATGTTTATTTATATATTTATTACTGAAAATTGTTGGGCTGGGGAGCGTTGTCGGTTAGGCATTTGCCTAGCATGTGGAAGGTCCCAGGTCCGGGCATCGTCAAAATAACTGCCGACAATTAATACCTCGTGTGGAGGGAGTGCACGTTAAATATCCTTCAAAGTCCTAACGCTGCGTGCAATGTCGCCCTTAACGGTTGCTTTGGGTGCCTACTCAGGTGTCGGCTCGTCACTTGACTGTGGTTCTAAAATACGACGCCCGTCGCCAATAACCCTCGTGTAGCTCTAGTGCCACGATAATTCAAACTAAAACTAAAGCAGAAAATTGTTGATTTATATCTTTATTACATAGAATTGTTTATTCATATCTTTATTACATAGAATTGTTTATTCATATCTTTATTTCAATATTAAATTTTTATTACAGTCAGAAATTGTTGGAAAAATTACACTTTCTTTCAATAATTACTTTTAACAAAGTGTCAGGTGAAATTAATAGAATTCAAGTGACACTAATAGAATCAGATTCAATAGGATTATTCTCTTAGTTCAAATGATTCATTAATTTAATAGTAATCTGACACGTGAAAAGATAAACTAAGATTTTGTCTGGCTATCACATACCTAGAGGCATTTATCGATTCCGTATGTTTGTGTTTTAGTTCAATGTTATTATTACGTTAGATAATAGTATTCTAGGTTTTATTTTTCTTATAGAATTATGTATATCTGTGTAATTCATTGAAATTGCATTGAAATTATTTTAGTATTATAAATCATGTAGGTATTAGAAATGCGTTGATTCATCTGTTCGGTTCATAATTCATGAACCCTATATTAAAATCAGAAATTTAAAATATTATTTTTGTTAAAGATGACAATCCCAATTTATATTTTTGTACGATTCTGTATCCACGGAATAAATACTAGTTTGGCGATTTCCCATTATTAGGCATTGAATTCATTTTGGTTTTAAATCGAAGTATTAAATCGGTAGAGTATTGTCTGTCTGTCGTATTCGTCTGTCTGTCTGTCCGTACCCATTCCAAAATCGGTTCTATCATCGGATCTTAAAATTCTTTTTTTGTTAGAAAGCTATGACTCAGAGACCCAACTTTCATACTTTTTGTCCGTCTGTCTGTAAGTCCGGACGGACATAAATTACTATCTGTCGGCGAATTTCCATTGAATTAGCATTGAATTCAATTTTGATGTCATTTAAATCCTGAGGTATTAAAATGAGGTTGATGTCATCGTTTGTCTGTCGGTCGATGTCTCGTCTGTCTTTCCGTCTGTCCGTACCCCTTCCAAAATCGGTTCTATCCTCGGATCTTAAAAATTCTTTTTTTGTTAGAAAGCTATGATCTCAGATACCCAACTTTCATACTTTTTGTCGTCTGTCTGTACGTCCGGACGGACATAAATCTACTATCTGTCGGCGAATTTCCCATTGAATTAGCATTGAATTCAATTTTGAGTCATTTAATCACTGTTGCCAATCACATGGCATGGAAACTTTATTTATTTAAACAATTTGAAGCAAAATAATATTTTCATGAATCAGTTGAATGCGTCATAAAATGTGCACATGTCATTCTTGATTATTCATTATTACATTCTTTTCTTTGAATGCGTTCGGAGTAGTTCTTACTTTTTTATAAAAATTTAATTTTCTTGAACTACAAATAATCACGGATAATAAAAATTTTAATTATTTGCGAAGATTAAGGAAACATAGTTGATTTGCTTTAGAAGTTAATTATAGCTGTTGCTGTTTCGATTTTTTTTCTAATGTGTTAAATCTAGTAAACGGCGTTGAATATTTACTTTAGACCTATTTTTTTCCGCGATAGAACTTCCGAAGTTTTTAAGAACTAGAAGTAGGCAAATTTTATTCTTTATGAACTTCTTGTTAGTCATTTAAATCACTGTTGCCAAATCAACAATGGCATAAGAAACTTTATTTGTTTAAAGATATTTGAAGCAAAATAATTTTTTTATGAATCAGTTTGGAATGACGTCATAAAATGTAGCACAATGTGATTCTTTGATTGTTCATTAATTGTCACCAACAGCGGAAGATATTTTTTTGCATTCGAATAGCTTAGTTTAATACATTACGTTTGTTATTAAAAACATTTTAATTATTTTTCGAACTACAAATAAATCACAGACGATAAATAATATTTAGTTAATTTGCGAAAGAATATTAAGGAAAATGGTTGATTTTGGCTTTTAGAAGTTTATGTTATAGCTGGATGCTGTGTTTAGCGATTTTTTTCTAATGTGTATAAATCTAGTGTAGAAACGCTTTTTGATGATATTTACTGTTTAGAACCTAGTTGTTTCCAGATTAGAATTTCAGTAAGTATTTAAGTAACAGGAAAGTAGGCTATTTTATTTCTTTAAGAACTTCTTGTTATTATTGTAATGTCAATGTGGAGAGTCTCATATTATCTAAGCTTCATATTTTAAATATAAAAGCTTAAATATAATTGTTGGCGTTTGTAATTTGATATTGTAAAGGATTTTATTTATTTTTTCAAAGTGAAGATATGTTTAAAAAATTTATAATGGAGAAACCCTTTAATATAAAAAAACATCAAAATTATAATATAATAATATTTTGAAGACGAAAAAATTTGGAATTGTTGGAAGATTGTTCTTAGTATTTTAGTGGATTTTTTATTTTTTGTAATGTGTATAATGTGAGAGTTTTTATGATAAGCTATTTTTCAGATTAATTTATATAGTAAAGGAAATATATTTGTTCTTTAGATTCTTGATATTGTAATGTCATGGATCTTAAATATTATTTTTAAAAGTGTTTTAAGATAAAAGTTTAAAATTTTCTAATGAAAGAAAAATAAAAACCATAAATAATAAAAAACAAATTAAATTAAATTTTGAAGAACGAAATAAAATGGAATTAGTGGAAGGATTGTTCTTAGTGATTTTAGAAGTGAATGGGTTTTTTTTATTATCGTGATGTCTATGTGGAAAGTCTCTAAATATATAAACTTATATATTTATAAATGTAAGAGCTTAAATATAATTGTTGGAGTTTGCGAATTGGATAGTGATAAAGATTTTAAATATTGTTTCTAATGTGTAAGATATGATTAAATATTTCATAAAAAAAATGATTAAATAATAAAAAAAATTCAAAAGTATATCATAATAATATTTTGAAGAAAGAACGAAATGGAATAGAAGTTTTGAAAAGGATTGTTGTTAGATATTTTAGAAGAACTTTGGATTTTTTTTAAATATCGTAATGTCTATGTCTAGAGAGTCTCGTACTATCTAAGCTCATATTTATAAATATGAAAGCTTAAGTATAATTGTTGAAGTTTGTAACACTGATATTGATAAAGATTTTTTTTTAATTTCCCCAATGTGTACGATATGATTTGATATTTCATAAAAAAAATCATATTAAATAATAGAACATTTCTAAAATTATTTAATAATAGTATTTTGAAGAACGAAATGCAATAGAATTTTTAAAAGGATGAGTTTTAGGGATTTTAGAAGCGTTTGGATTTTTTATTGTCTTAGGTGGAGTTTGTCAATTTGATATTTAGAAAAAATTTAAGTATTTTTTTCCGATGTAAAAAATGTGTTCAAAGATTTTATAAAAACAATATTACATACAAGAAAATTTCCAAAAATTACATTATAATATTTTAAAGAACGAAATAAAATAGAATTTTTGAAAAGATTATTTTTTTGGTGATTTTATAAGCTTGGAGATTTTTTTTATTTTAGTGTATATGTGGAGAGTTAAAACTCTCTTTCTTCCTCTCTTTCATTTACAGACATAACGCTACCCAATACATAGTATTCACTACCCAAATTCGAAATAGAATATAATAATAAATAGAATATGTATAGTTTTACAAGAAGCATTTATTCTGGACCATGATTAATCAATACATGCCATTGGGGATGATAAATCGCACACCTCTTCACTTAACTAGAAGTGGATACTATTCTTATTGTTTAATTTTCATGCATTGTTAATCATATTAGTGAAATAGGAAAGATCTATATAATCTATTCATTAGAATTTATATTTAGTTTTAGGTATAATCTTTGTTTCAATAGAAAACGAACTTGAAAACTTAATAACCAAACTATAATATTAATAACCGAACGCAATTTCTACGGAAGGTTAAGTTTTGTTTTAACCTATTATTTAGTTTTGGTTCACAAGCATCGTCTGGAAGAAGTATAAAAACTTTCAAATACATTACTCAGCGTAATTAATTTTTTTCACATTTATATATTTTTTCCTTCTTGTAATGAGGGGTTTTTAATAAATAGGGCTTCTGCAGTTTTAGTTTCGAACAAAAGCTTTAACAATACACATATTTAGTGTTCACACTAAAACTTGCGTACACATAACTCACATTATAAATAGTTGTTGGCTTTCATTTACGCATCATTCATATTAGAAAAGTAACTTTATCGCAAATTTTTATAGTTGTAAGTATCATTCATATCATAAAAGTATCCTTGTTCACAGCTGTTGTATTATAAGAATTAGTATTTTTTTCATATGTTATTATTATACATTATAAATAGTTGTGGTATATCATTAGGTATCATTCACAACATAAGTATCATTCATATGATAAAATTAACTTTATCGCAAATTTTTATCGTTTAAAGTGTCATTTTGAACAATTGTTTTACAATTAAAGTATGCATTTTTTACTAAACCTATCTATGAATTTCATCGATCTTCTACGATCTTCTATGAATTTCAATAATGGTTGAATATCCACGCTAAACATCAATCAATATTAAATTTTCTGTAAGATAGATGATGAAACCTTTACGTGTTACGTAAATTCAAAATTATCTGTGTGATAATTATATGCAACTTGACAGCATAATAGAGCAAATCATTAGATTTTGCAATTCATTATGAAAGCTTGGAAGCAATACTAATGTATGTAAAGCCTTCTGAAAAATATTTATAAAAAATTATGTGAGCGAAATCTACTAATATAAAATGCTTAAAAAATAATTTACTCTGTTTGTGATATCTGTAAAAATAAAATAAATATTTAATATACATCCCCTACTTTGTTGTGTGAAGTTTATAAATGCTGTGTAACATGAATTATTCATTTCTTTTTATCACATCTCTAATAAAAAAAGGTTTGTTGAAAAACTTAATTTCCAAAAAAGAAACTATATAATATTGAAGAAAAGATTTTAAAGGAATTTCATTCGTCATTGAAAACGAACCAAATTAGATTCAAAGTTATAAGTAAAAAAAGTTTTCTTTTTTATAAACTGTGTGCAAAGAAAGCATTCATTGTGGATAAAAAAAATTTTAATAAATTTTATTGAACATTAAAATGATGTAAAACAAATATAATTAGCATTCTAAGTCAAAATATTTTTAGACGCAGCATTTCAAAAACAAAATTTGTAAAACATGTTAGTGACATTTTAATCATTTATTATTATTCAAAAAATTTAAATATATAATTAGTATTTATATCACATATATTTAAATTTGATTTATTGCGAGGAAGCCAATCATTTAAAAACAACTATTAAAGTATTATTTTTAAACAAAGTCTGCCACATTCTTCGTTGTATGTAAATAATACCCTAATCATATTTAGAAGATACTTTCATTAGTTATACTATTATACGAAAAAATAGCAAAAAACGCATCTAAATTCTTATACATAAACAGTCTGAAATCATACGAATTTTGAACGTTGTTGAAATCATATGGCTGACACATAGGAATCAATATTTCCGTTGAACAACTCAGTAAAATATTTTAGAATATGAACATTAAAAAAACATACTTGTTGTAAAGACATCCACGTGCGAAATAAATACTTTTATGCAGTTCTCTTAAGCATCTACGTTAATGTAATACAAGATATGACCAAATATGATAGAAACAAAACTATGGGTAACTGTACTAGTTGCCGACCTTTAGATAAAAGTGTTTTTAAAACGGATTACTTCAAGCAATTTGTAAAATTTTCTTCAAATATATTAATATTAAAATTTGAGTTCATCTTCAAGAGAAATTTACTACCATATTCTCTTTCTGATAAGAACGCAAGTTTCGAAAGAACTTTCTTCCCTACGGTATTCTACGGGCAGAAAGTTCTTTCGAAGCTTGCGCTGTAAGGATCGTATGGACTATACTCGCCGCCAACTAAATTAGAACACGTTAGGGATGGCGGTTTTTCAAATACCGGTTTTTTTTTTACAACGCCGGTAAAACCGAACCGGTTTTACCGAACCTTATAAACCGGTTTTGGAAAATGGCAAATAAACGGTTTCCATTTTTTAAAAGTTTTTTCAGTTTCTTATTAATTAATTGAAAAAATCAATTTGTAAACTAAATACTTTCGAATTATAAAAAACAATTTACAGTCAATTTTAAATGTTTAAAGTGTTTTGTTGAAAACTAAGTTCTAGGTTTTCTTCCTAATTCTTACTTTATTATTTAAAATTATAATATTCCTTTATTTATTCTAATTTTTCTAATCGTTTTGAGTATTTTTATTAAGCTTTGCATTATTTCATCTCTATTTCCTTTTTTTTTTAATTTAATTCCTCCCATTTGCTATCTATGCCGTTAACATAATGCAAAACTAACATTTTTTTTTTAAAAACACATAATTAAAAAAAAAACGCTGATTGCGGTTTTTGAGAAAAAAAAACGATCTCCGGTTTTTAGACGGTTTTCCCCTCAGCGAACCGGTTTTCATGAAAAACCCGGTTTTTCAGTCAAAACCGAGGGCAAAAAACCGGTTTCGGTTTTCCATCCCTAAAGTGTAACAAATAAGGGTGGCGGGAACTATATAATATTTTTTTTTAACTGGTCGGCGGCAACTACAATCACCCTTTCTTTTATATAAATTCATTAGTGATGATGATGAGATGATGATGAATGGTTAGTGCGATGCTGTAGATATTAGTTTCTGATCAATACAAAGTAGATACCTGTTAGAAATCCAAGAAATATCAGTGCGGCTACCAGTATGCCAGCCAACATTCCCGGAGTGAGTCTGATGGTGGGTCTGCGCGGATAACTGTGTCCTGGCCTTTCCTTGGACAGCACCGGATTCCTATGCAGAACATAGTTCGAAGTTTTGTTCTTAGAATCTTTGTGGTCTGGAGGTACACTGAAGGTTGGTGACGTTGGTGGATTGCTGTTCGAACTGATGGTCTCTGCTTTCGGCTGGTTGAAATGAATATTCTGGTCCCTGGGAACTTTTGGGTTGATCTCGATGAGTCTTTCTCTGTCAGTGTATTTGTTCTGGGTGATGCTTACGCTGGTGTGTTTCGTCGTGGTGTCATTGCGATGGTTCTGAATGCCGATATTCGAATCGGGAAATATCTGCGGAAAGTAGATTTGGTCTTTTGGGATGTCCTTAGAATAGTCTTGGTTGGTGCTTGGATCGTGCACGACTTCCACATAGAAAGGTGTTTTTGGAGAGAGATAATCAGTAAGAGGTACCGCAGAGTGTACTTCTCTACTAGAATTATCGGATCTGACTATGGAATTCTTCGAATTTGGAGCATCTAGTTCATTGAATTCAAAAAATTTATTATTTTTATCACTATTCGGATTGTGTGCTTCATCCGGAGATTCATGTTTAGTGTCCTCACTTGATTTGGCTTCAGAAGTCGAATCATCATATCTAACGAAACTTCCAAATTTAAACTCTCCTTCATCTTTAAATTTGTTTGGGGTTTCGACTTCCTTCAATCTTTGGCTGTTTTGTTTTTTAGATTCCTTGTGATTAAAAAGGTTTTTACTGTTCAGTACATACTCATGACTATCATCAATAATTTTACTGTTATCAACACTAATATTTGCAATTTCAGTATCACCGTCTTTCAAACCTTTCCTTTTTTCCGGGTATCTATCCTGAAACTCAAAATTAGTAGAACCCGGTTGTTCACTTGCTTTATTTGGATATGATTGTAAATTTTCATTTCGATTAACGCGTAAAAAGTCATCAATAGTTTTACTGTTATCAAATGATTTACTGTTATTAATTTCATGCTCAGGGTCTGCGTATTCAACTCCAATTGTTACTGCACCTGTTGTTTTTTGTATTACATCTTTAAAGTTGTCTTTATTCTGGTTAATTGTAACAGGAACGTTTTTTACTATATAACCTTCTAACAGCTTGTTATCAATTTTTGGAGCTTTTGTTGAATCCTGTATGACCAAAGCGTCTAATTGGCCTTTGTTTTTGGTTTTATTATTTAAAGGGTTGTTTTTTTTAGTTTCGCTACCACTATTTCCTCTGGCCCTACTTAAATTACTTCTAGTATTGCCTTTTGGGTGTGAATTTGACGATGCTGGATTTGGCCTTCCTCTTTTATCGCCAACTGGCGCTTTTTGCTCCATGGCTGCCATCGCATCAGAATATCTAGTAAACGGTATAGGCTTTAAATTCCTCACGTAAGTCGTTGTCTTATACAACGGCTGCACGGTTGGCAATCTTTTTGGCGTCCATCTACCATCAAAAGACGTCGTTACATCCTGTTCCGTTTGCTCAGGAGTCTGCCCAGTATTTCCATCGTCAAACACCGTGTGTTTTTGATCATGGGTAGTTCTATAATACGGTGTCTTTACCATCCTATTATCTTTTATATATCCGGCTGTCTGTATCGCTTTTGGTGGAAGACTGTCCATGGGACTATTCACGCGTATGCTCTTTCTCAAAGGTATGATGAACGAAGTTGGTCTTCTTGTTACTATCCTATCTGGTGCATAGTCCAAGCTTTCGCTTCTGGTGACAGGCTTCAAGGGATGGGCATATACCTCTCTGTTCATTGTAGCATATCCTACAACACTTCTGCCATTCGTATCTCTAGCATTATTAGGGTACCTTGACTTTGTAGACTGGAAGGACTGGGGTTGTCGATTGGTATCACGGACGTAGGAACGGTAGACCGGGAGCGGTCGCATATTTTCGTCACGTGATGGGTTCGGAGAAAAGGTGTTTCTCTGTGGCTTGAGTTCCCGGTTTTTGGGTAATTCTATGCATGGCGTTTGGATAAGTCCAGTACTAAGTACTGCAAGAGTTAATATCCAGGGAAAACCTGAAATGATAAAATGAGTATTTAAGTTGTATACAAAAACTTGAAATGAAGAGCAAACATTCAAAACGCGATTTCTCCAACTTTGACTGAAGCCGCTTTTGCACCTAAACATCAGGATTAAACTAAATTCGCTAATCATATAAACAAAAGTGGCTTAAGTCAAAGTTGAAGCCATCGTGTTTTGAATGTTTGCTCCTCAAGTATATATAGAATATTACAATACCGTTATTAGAACCTTTTAGTATGTGATTCGTTAGTACACAAATGGAGGGTTCAGAATACAAGTGAACCAAGTCCATAATGGACTTGGTTCTCTTGTATTCTGACCCCTCCAAATAACTCATTTCTACTTTTAAGTAAACTACAATGTTAAAAATTTCGTGTTTAGTTTTACCATGATAATGGTTTCTAATAGCTGCTGTGTGGATAAATGTTTTATCATATTAGGTGCGCTTAGACGAGGGTTATCTTGAATTTTTCGCATTATATGTACCTTTTGTGCATCTGTTCTAACTTCGTTGGCCCCCCAGATCGAGGTCGATCATCAGAATGTCCGAGATAGCGATACCTTTCAACAATATACTGAACGGTTGATTTCGGTTTCCTGATAATTTTCGCTCTTTTATCATCATGCATTTTGAGATTTAATTACTAATTCACAAATATCTTTGGAAACTTTCATAATTTACTAAAAAGGATATAACTGATCAATAAAACTGTTGTATATTTTAGTTTGTGAAGATCACTAGGTTCCAACACCTAAAATTTACTGCAGAACTGGTCCGTATGACGTCATTACTTAGTTTTTTTTAAAAAATCGTGCGGAAACTTTTTTGATCTCTTTTATTGTTAAATTTTGATTTTTAAATTTTTTAAGTTAAATTCAAAAATGTTTATTAACGACAATGCAATTTAGTAAGTAGACGAATAAACTATTTTGAATCCGTAGATTTTGATTTTTTTAAAGGGTTTAAGTTCTTTGAAACAAAGTGTTTTTAAACATCCTGGATGCGTACGGAAACTTTTTTACTCTATGTGTTATTTATTCTCCCACTCTATGTGTTTTTCCGAAATGTAGTTATGCATCTGCTCTTAAATTTTTCCTATAAATAGCTTTACTATACCTTAAAAAATACATATTGTTGTACTTTAAAATGAATGTAATAATTTTATTACATATTTTAGGAATCTATATAATTTACACTTTTGTGTCAATCGCGAATTGATATAATAATCGCCTCCTCTCGCGACCCTCAGTTTGTGTTGGGACAACACATATTTGTGTTCCTATGTCATCAACATAATTCTTGTATTGAAACAACACAATATTGTAATGTTGCGATTTCTGCACAATGCTTGTGCTTTTTGAACCCAAGTTTTTCTGAATGTATATGAACTGTGGTTGCTTTTATAGGTTCAAAAAAATATATGTAAAATAAGTCGACAGGAAAACTTCGGAGTAATTAAAGATCTTTTATTTAAGAGCTATTCATCAGGAGAAGGTTGATTTGTCGTCTGCAGTCGACGAGAGAGTGTGACCGAATGCCTACAAAAATGGCGAAAAAATCTCGAGCCCTGCTCTACTGACCAATCAGAGTTATGAGAAAGTTTGAAAAGGCCAACTTTAAAAATGTGATGACTAAACAGTTTCAGTGGGAACGATTAATCTAGGCGACTGTTTGTCGCCGACAGGGTGTGGTTGGGATGTTAAAGTACTAAGTGATATTAAGGATATATGAAAAGGGTAATTTAAGTTGTTAAGTTTAATGGGGTTAAAAGTATAAGAGATTAAGGAGAGAGATGGTTAAGTTATAATATATGTCATATATGTAACGTTAATGTCAACTTCAAAGAATGCTCAAGTTATGCATATGTCGTGACAATAAGGTATAGAAAGAGTAATTGCACAAAATAATTACAGTAGTTTATCCAGAGGAAAATTGTGAATTGCATTTAAAAGAAAACGTCTGAATCATATGTGATTACTCCCCAATTCAACAAAAAAAATAGATAATCTCACGGTCCAATTCTTCGCTTAAAACAAAAATATTTAAAACGCTTTAAAACAAATTCGTGAAAAACTTAAGCTTACATCTAATTCTTACTCATTTCATGCGAAGAGTTGGCAATCGATGATTTACATGTGATTTCAACTTTCTCTTCCCAACTAACGAGCCAACAGCAATCAGTGATTGTTTTTCGTTTATTCTGGAAATGGTGGGCAACCGTCCGCGACTTTAGTGTTACCTTGGGGTAAAAAAAAATTGCGTCCGAGAATCTGATAACAATCGTGCTGCTAGAACGGATCATTTATTTTCTGGATTCCAAGATTTACTGCAGGTTGTTTACTGATATTGTAAATGCATCTTGTTTTATATCAAATTTTTACCACATGTCTTTTACTGATATTGAGGACTACTAATTTTAATATTGAGGACTCCTATGTAATACTAATATTGAGAACTACTAATATTGAGGACTACTAATACTCATATTGAGGACTACTTGAGGATCATTACTTTTTTGGATTCCAAGTTAAAAAAGATTTTTTATATCCCTCTGAGGGATACTATAAATAGCTGAAGTGTAAATTTGTTTTCACTGCAGAAGAAATAAAAATTTACATTTTTAACTGAAAATTTAATTTCTTTAAAAAATTTTTTTAACTGCATTTCTATAGATTCCACATATTAGTGACTCCTCCATACTTTAAATTTAAAAATTCAGTAAAATTTATAAAGTTTAAAAAAAAATTTATGTTGCTGGAAAACCTGACAATGAGGTGACGGGTTTATACGTCTCTGTATCCCTCAGAGGATATAGAGTGTTCTGTCTCTAGTTTTGTTTTCAGGTTTTCTCAGGAAGATAATTAAAATAATTTGGCGAACATCCTTTTGATCAATTTAATATAAAGCATTAAAATCAATAAGCAACTAAGACCGCTACGCGTGGCTCGCTATTAAAGGAGAATGAGTCCTGGACCGCGGGTCTCCAAACTAAAGTGCCTCAGTGTTAGTCCAACGAAGAAAAAAATATTTTCTAAACCACATTTCACCAGCTGTATTGAATATTTTTACAAACGGCTTTTTTACATGAAAAATGTAGCTGACCTACAGGACTCTATAATCACACTTTTTGAAATGGTTCAACGAGATATAAATTTGATATCAAAGAGATGAGAATATTTTGTGTAAAATTATTTAACGAAAATTTTAAAAAAATTCTAACCCATTTCAAAAAGTGGGATTATAGAGACTTGTAAGTCAGCTACATTTATCATAAAAAAAAAAACGTTTATAAAATATTTAATACAGCCAGAGAAATGTGGTTCAGGAAATAATTTTTTCAATTGGATTAACACAGAGGCACTTTGGTTTGGCGAATCGAGATTGCCCTTAAAGCGTTGTAATGTAATGTAATCGTTTCCGGCTGCCTATTTATAGCCCCTTTTAGGAGCTTTAACACAACCAATAACGCCTCGTAATTTAGAAACCTAGTCAAGTGACGAGGTCGACACCTGAGCGGGCACCAAACGGAACTTCGAGCGACATCATGCGCTAAAGCCATCGAGACTTTCGACTCCACAGATTTAACGAGCACGTATATATCGCAGTGCACTCGGGCACCCCGGTGATTTTGAGAGAATTTTTTTCCACCAGCACGAATACGTCTATAGTATGGCTAGGATAAGGACAGAACCAAGAACCTTCTCGGTGAGAGGCTCGTCGCTTACACCTCTCGGCCATCGGGTGGCCTAAAGCGTTGTAAAGAGTGGAACCTGAGGTCGGTGGACTTTATACAGCGGGCACAACTCCGTACAACCTGTAGTAGACAAATAAATTAAAATATATAGTGGCACCATTCGTGTAAAACTTCTGTATATCATACTGCAAAAACTGTTATAGCTCATGGAGTTTCGCCTTTATCAAATCCCTACAGAAATCGTCTGCAATATTTCTGGTTTAGTTTAGTTTAGTATGAATTATCGTGGCACTAGAGCTACACGAGGGCTATTGGCGACGGGCGTCGTATTTTAGAACCACAGTCAAGTGACGAGCCGACACCTGAGTAGGCACCCAATGCAACCGTTAAGGGCGACATCGTACGCAGCGTTAGGACTTTGAAGGATATTTAACGTGCACTCCCTCTACACGGGGTATTATTCGTCGGACATTTTTGGCTGCACGGGCCGTTTATAGGTCGGCAGTTATTTTGGCGTTGCCCGGACCCGAACCTGGGACCTTACGCATGCTAGGCGAATGCCTAACCGACTGGGCTCCCCAGCCCCTGGAATATTTATGGTAAAGATATAGTAAATTCAATGTTTCATAGGAAACTTACACGCATTTCAATAACTTTCTGATTAGTTTCGTAAGGTTCTGGGCATTTTACAGGAAGGTTACTTAAGTAAACTGGTTGTCCGAGTTTTTTTAATAACTTTCCTAGATTTATTTAGGTGTAATAATTGTCACAATCAACATGTCTACTAGATTGGAACATTTATTGTTTGAAAATTCCAGTTGAAAAAGGATATTATAAGATAGAGATTTATGAGATTTTCTATGTTAAATTTATTATCTCAACTATTTAACATCAGCAACAATCATAGCTACTTGTTACTTAAATGGATAATTGATAATTAATAATTCCAGAATGTATTTTCCCAATTTAAGAATCCCCTTTCCCCTATTAAGATTTCCCTATTCCACAATATATTTGTTTTCTATCTGGAATATATCTTTTCCCCTGAAGGTTGTGTGTTTTTTAATGTTATAAATCTTGTTTCATACACTTTTAAAACAAACGAGCGGTTAATTTCCAGTCCTTTCCGTGCCGAAAATGCACTTCCCCTATAGGAGTGGATTTCACTCTTTTTGTGGAGTGGGTAAAAGAAACAAAAGAAAACAATCTACGTCCTACACTCTTAAAACGAGCGGTTTTAACTCAGTCTGAGTTAATTTCCACTCCTTTCCGGTGCCGAAAATGCACTTCCCCTATGGAAGTGGATTTCACTCTTTTGTTTTAAGAGTGTATGTTTTTTTTGTACTTACATAACTATCAAGAATAACCATTTTTAGCCCCGCTATCTCCGCCCTTTAAAACAATCCAGTATCTTCCTGATTATCCCGTCTTCTTCAGTCATTCCTTATATTTTACAATTAAATGTGTAAATCAGTTCAATCAAACGAGATTACTACGTTAAACCAATCCTCCTATTTTAAATACCAGGAACTGTTCATTTAGCTTATATTTAGATAGCACGTAGGGTTCGCATATCTCGCCAATGTGTTCAGAAAATAGGACAGAGTGCAACGTTATCCTTTGGCATTTGATGCAGATAGGGAGTTTTAGGATATGAGATTGATGGTTTGGGAAAGCAATTAGATGCCTTCCTGTCGACGTGGCAAACCAAAGAGGACACGTGTCTGCAAACCTCTTAGTCACTATACATATTGTTCTGTTAGTGAGTTTGATTGAGTTTTTTTTTCAAATAAGAGGTGGATAAATACAACAAGTTTTTTTAAAAAAACTAAAAGGACCATTTACTTACTTAAATAAAAAAAAACTATACTAAACTAAACTCCTCGGCGCAACAGCCCATTAGTGGACCAAGGCCTGCCGTGCCCATTTCAGCTTTCGTGACCTAGGGCTCTGGGGTGCTAGGCACATGTCCCGGTTAGGTGGTCAGCCTCACGCGGAACCCCCAGTATTCAGTTCCCAAGCATGCTTGGTACCCATTTTACCGACCCACTTAAAGGATGAAAGGATAGGACTTACTTAAATACTAACTAAAATTCTTAGCGAAAATAATAACGTTCTAACAAAAGGCAAGATTTATACACCTTAGAAAAAAAAATCTTTAGCGTTAATTAGTAATTTTTTTAATTGCGGATATTTGGAATAAATACTAATTTGACTTAATGAATGGATAAAAGTTAGTAATAAAGCCTTTGAATACCTTCCAATATTATAGTACCATAGTTTGAGATTGAAAAAAGTTGCAAATTTTAGAAATGTACCACAATTTGGTAAGGAATTATGCTTTGAGGGAAAATTATCGTTTAGGTCTTTTATTTTGATAGTTATATAGTATCGACATTATATTTCTACACGTACAACTTACGTAGAATTGACATTACTTGCGGGTAAGAGATGATCCCAAATTAATTTAATTTAAATATTTAAAAAAAATTACCTTAAGTTGCAAATTTTAGAAATGTACCACAATTTGGTAAGGAATTATGCTTTGAGGGAAAATTATCGTTTAGGTATTTTATTTTGATAGTTATATAGTATCGACATTATATTTCTACACGTACAACTTACGTAGAATTGACATTACTTGCGGGTAAGAGATGATCCCAAATTAATTTAATTTAAATATTTAAAAAAAATTACCTTAAGTTGCAAATTTTAGAAATGTACCACAATTTGGTAAGGAATTATGCTTTGAGAGAAAATTATCGTTAGGTCTTTTATTTTGATAGTTATATAGTATCGACATTATATTTCTACACGTACAACTTACGTAGAATTGACATTACTTGCGGGTAAGAGATGATCCCAAATTAATTTAATTTAAATATTTAAAAAAAATTACCTTAAGTTGCAAATTTTAGAAATGTACCACAATTTGGTAAGGAATTATGCTTTGAGAGAAAATTATCGTTTAGGTCTTTTATTTTGATAGTTATATAGTATCGACATTATATTTCTACACGTACAACTTACGTAGAATTGACATTACTTGCGGGTAAGAGATGATCCCAAATTAATTTAATTTAAATATTTAAAAAAAATTACCTTAAGTTGCAAATTTTAGAAATGTACCACAATTTGGTAAGGAATTATGCTTTGAGAGAAAATTATCGTTTAGGTATTTTATTTGATAGTTATATAGTATCGACATTATATTTCTACACGTACAACTTACGTAGAATTGACATTACTTGCGGGTAAGAGATGATCCCAAATTAATTTAATTTAAATATTTAAAAAAAATTACCTTAAGTTGCAAATTTTAGAAATGTACCACAATTTGGTAAGGAATTATGCTTTGAGAGAAAATTATCGTTTAGGTCTTTTATTTTGATAGTTATATAGTATCGACATTATATTTCTACACGTACAACTTACGTAGAATTGACATTACTTGCGGGTAAGAGATGATCCCAAATTAATTTAATTTAAATATTTAAAAAAAATTACTTAAGTAATCCATTGAAAAAATTATTTTATATACTTTCCGACAATGTTCAATATGTACAGTGTTATTATATGTACATAAATATAAGTATTACTATTATGTAAAAAAAAAACCCTGATTGGTATTGTTTGAATAAATTGAACTTGATGATGAAGACTTGAAAGATGTTTCGTAAATCCATTTATTTCTATAGATCAATGATTTTGGGGAGATTACTATTTATTTTTTATATAAATAGATAACATATAATTCGTAGATATATTAGATTTTATATAATTCGCCAATCGATTCGTGCCCGAATAAAAAAAAATTATTGGCGAAAATCCTTTTCCAATATTAAAAAAAAACTCATATTCAGTGTTTAATTTTCTTTGCTTACTATTATAGAAAATAGCCACGATAAAATGTACAAATAAATGCGTAATTTTCGAGATTTAAATATTTTTTTATTCTGCAAAAAATAGCAACCTGTAGCTCTAGTGTGAGATTATTCAATCACAACCAAAATTCCAAAACTTAAACGGAACTCAAAATAAAAATCGACGTACATAAACTAATCTCTATAAAGATATTAAAGAACTATATTTAACTGCTTGCAAAATTTTGAAACAAAAACAATATTTGAATTAATTTGAATATCATTAAAAATTGTGAAAGCGAATCCAATTGGATTACTTCAGCAACCATAACATTTCCTAATCAATAATTCAAAACAAAAAGCAGTTATTAACGAAAGTGAATTGCAACATTTCAATTTTAGAAGCACCGAACCATTGCTAAACCCTTCTAAATCTTCGGAAACATGCCTGTAAGTGTTGTAAATCCCATTGTTTTAACTCGAAACGGAATGGGCGAAAAGTATAGATAGTTAAAACTTAAAAACTTTAACCATCTGTTCTTATTTACCTGTGTCGGAAAATGAACAAAAACTTATGGTTATGTCAGAGGTTCCTAAACTGTATGCCTTGGATATCATTACTTTCCCATCAACATTAAGTAATGTAAAAAAAATTAATTTGTTTTAAGATTTAATGACTATATGAAAAATAAATAAATGCATCTATAAAAAAATTCATTTGCTCAAATTATGTATACATTTCCTAAGGAACATAAACAATTTAAAACAGATTTCCTGTTAATACTTTTTCCTGATATTTTGCTGTAATGAAATATAAAAATCTATAAAAATTGAATTGCTCAAATTATGTATGAATTTCTTAAGCAACAAAAACAATTTAAATTTAAAATTAATTTCCTGAAATAGTAAATACCTGTTATTTTGTTATAAAAGTATTTTTTAAGCATTAAAACTAAGATCATTTATAGAATTAGTAACTATGAATTTATAATAGTAAAAGAAAGAGTGTCTGTATGTCTGTGGATCGTAAAAGACCTACTTATACTGCCCTCAGAAATTCGAAATTTTTAAGATAGATTCCCTTTAATACCAACGTGTGCACTAGAGGCTTAGTTTTTTCATTTTTGTTCCATTTTTAGAAAAAATTATAATTTTCTGAAAAAAATACACCACTTTCGCTCAAATCCGATCATTTTTTCCCTTTCGTGTTGCCATTCGACAGAAAAAATTAAAATGAACACAAAAATTAATTAAAATTGAAATTGCTTTTATTTTCTTGCCATTACCTTCAGAAACTAAATTAATGATTTGAAAAATAATTGAACGTGCCAATGAGCTAAATGTTTTGTTTTGTTTTAAACCCAGAAGGGAGGTTTTGACGTGAAATAACATTGTTATACAATTATGGTTAATTTTGAATTTATCAGGAAAATTGCGATGACAGTAAGTTCATATTGAGGAAGATTTTTGTGATATGAGGATGTGCATTTTATAGTGATGTATTTTCATTTTGGAATTTTAAAGCAATATATGTAACGGGATTTTATTCTTTATAATGAACGGGAACAAAGGCAAAGCTTATTATCCTATAGCAAATTAAATGACATATACTTGGATCGATTTGATATTCTTTTAGTCCGTGCGAAGAACGGGTATAAATTTGCTAGTCTAAAATAAATACATTTACAAAACAATATCAATGAGAATTAGTAAATACACCAAAAAACTATCTCTTCAAACTATTCTAAATATCCCGTGAATAGGAGGCAACCATGCAAATTCGCCTTTAGATGCTCCCCTGCAGGGTAATTGAAGAAATCAAGTGTTCTCTGATGTATAAACATGGCCATAAGAGCAGAACGACATCGGCCTATATTTCAACCAAAATCGAACCAAATTAGCTCATTTTGAGCCCGATTCGTAGGGGCTGTTTTGTAGTTTTAAAGAGTAGTTCTCGTGTGATATTGTTATTATAGAGGACTAAATATTGGTAGCAAACCATCTAGGGATGTAGGGGTTGGGGCAAATAAGGAAATATTCATAGTATTAATGTCGTAGGTCGTTTTGTTTGTAACAAATTTTATAAAAAAAAAAGTTTGTAGGTAGGTAGGTAGGTACATGCATTTTCCGGCTTGTGTGCTTGATCAGAGACCCGCTTATAAACCTTCGTCAAGTAAGACAGACACGGACAGAATTTTTACTGACACAGACAGAGAGACGTTACACCCAGGAAGAAGGCGGAGCCCGCACCCGGTACAGTGCGCAGACTGTTAGCGTAATTATCAACGATCTTAACCACTAGGCCACCCGGGCCCCTTTTTTTATGGGTTTTAGATTTTTAATATTGTTTTACCGACTAAGTAGAGGTGCTGCGGAGCCCATTCGGTAAGACGCTTGCCTTGCATGCGAAAGGTCTCAGGTTTGGGTCCGGGCATTGTCTAATTAACTGCCGAGCGTCTGTGCAGCTCCAACAAATAATAACCCGTGTAGAGGGAGTGCACGTTAAATTGCTCTAAAATCCTGACGCTGCGTACGATGTCTCTCCTAAATGTTACGTCGGGTGGCTACTCAGGTATCGTCTCCGTCACTTGACTTTGGTTCTAAATTACGACGCCTATCACCAATAGCACTCGTGTAGCTCTAGTGCGACGGTATTTCAAATTTAACTAACCAAAATCGAACAAAATTAGCTCATTTTGCGCCCGCCTCGTAGAGTCTGTTTTGTATTTAAAAAGAGTTAGTTACTCATGTGTGATACTGTTATACTTAAAAATATTTGTAAAATCAACTAAGAATTTTGGTTCAACAGGGGACAAATAAATATTTCGTAAGCTACCTTTAAGATTTGGTATAGGACATTTGTTAAAGATCAGATATCAGAATATAGATAAAGATTTGGTATATATGGTGACATAAGTATTTTGTAAATTTTACCAACCATTGTTATCTTTACCAAAAATGCAGCTATTTAGTAAAAAAAATTTATTGGTATATAAATTTTGGTAACAGGAACAAAAAATCAGTTACCAAACTCATTTGGTAGCAGTCGAGGTAGCATATTTTTTCAATGTATCATAAAGGACTAAATATCAGTAGTAAAACATCCAAGGAGAGGTAGGGACAAATATGTTAGGTTAGGTTTAAATAACACTAGAACTACACGAGGGCTATTGGCGACGGGAGTTGTAAGTTAAAACCCCAGACAAGTGACGAGCCGACACCTAAGTAGGCACCCAACGTAACTTTTAAGGGTGTCATCGTACACCTCGTCGGAACTGTTGTGAAACACGTACTCAGCAACAAAACAATACAAAATAATTGCAATTTGTTATAATATTTAAGAATTGATTTAGTTTTTCCAATATGATTTTCAAATAAAGAAATAAACTTTTTTAGCTAAAAAGGGAGACATGTTTCAAGGTATAGAACTAAAAATATGAAATTCAAAATCTCGCAACCCTGCTTAAAAAGATTAGGTATAAGCAGTTGTGGCAACAGAAATGCTTTCATCAATTTTTATCTGTTTTTTCTAATGAATCTCACTTTTATTTAATTAAAACTTATTTTGTGGTAAATAGTTTGTTTCTTATTTTTTTTTACAAAACTTTAATTTATTTATGATTTCTAACATATTATCGTGCTAACACTACCTACTGCGTCAAAGATGTTATTTAAATCTAATAAAGTTTCTTTAGTTAGTTAGTTAAGTTTGAATTATCGTCGCACTAGAGCTACACGAGGGCTATTGGCGACGGGCGTCATATTTTAGAACCACAGTCAAGTTACGAATAAAGTTTCTTTATTTTCGATCTAACAGGGTTTTTTTTTCAATACAAATTTAGAAAGCACAATCCGAATGAAATTTCGAAACTTGATCCTGGAAATCAAATGAATTTAAATTTAAGCTTATAATTAGTGTTAACAGATTCAATGAATTCATTAAGAATGTTTCAGTAGTAAATATATGTTCGCGCGCATGTACTTTAAATTGTTAATTGATCATTAATTATTACATTGTTAAGTTTCATTTTCGTCAGATGTTTTTTTTATTTTACTGTTTTTATGTAAAGATTCAAAAGTATTATTTTTTATTATTTTACTAAAGATTAAAACAAATTATGACTTTTTTATGGAAAATGTCACAAATTAGATAGAACTTATTTAAAAGAAGTAGCTAAAATATTTAAACTAAAAATTAACAACCATTTTTGACAGGAGGGAAAAAGCAACGAATTTTATTTCTACAAAAAAGAACATGAACATTATTACAGTTGCCAATTAACTAAACAAAAGTTTCTCGCAGACGATAAAAAATAGTTATCTATCTGCTCGCGATAAAATTTAGAAAGTGGGATGCCGATTCACAACAGAATTAATATTTAAACATTTTTATTTAGGGAAATTAGTCTATAACCTTTAAAAGATTTCAAAGTCAGACACCCGTTTAAGTTAATCAGAATCAGTACAAAAATTTAAGTATGCAATAGTTTCAAAGGTAAATACAACCCGTTTAATTTATAATAGATAGGTTAGGTTAGGTTTGAATTATCGTCGCACTAGAGCTACACGAGGGCTATTGGCGACGGGCGTCGTATTTTAGAACCACAGTCAAGCGACGTTATAATAGATAGAGGAAATGATTAAACATCACAGGTGAAAAAAGAATACCCTGTTATTTTATTTCTCAATCATACCTCATTGCACACTTCGGAGCGCGTGTGAAACAACCCCTCAGTGTCACGAGACGACAATCAAACTTGTTTATGAAGTCAACAAACATACATTCCAGTTAGTTTATTGGTTTGTTTGGACACATCTTGTAGTAGTATGTTTGTAGTAGTACTGTTTCATGAAAAAAAATATCATACTGTAAAAAAATAATCAGTCAAACTTCCATTTTTGTTCATGCTACGCTGTTAAAAATTGTGCTTGGTTTCACCAGAATAAGGGTTTTTAAGACACATACAGTTCAGGCTTCTCCTGAACACCTTTTAGAATGCATGGGTTTCTCTAGAGTGGATCTACAGTCCCTGGACAAATTATTAGACGCACTGTATTTTTTTAGTAATGATGAAAACATACCAAAGAATGCCATATCATTAAAAAGATGTCGATATATGTATTAAGTATAGCAGATAGTATTTTCTATTCAATAGCTTAAGTTTAGGAACACAAATGTCCTTCTAAAGGTATTTTGTTCATCATTGATTGATACATGAAATCTGGGATTGCGTCTAATAATTTGTCCAGGGACTGTATATTGTAATCCTCTCCACTATTCGACTACCTAACAGTCAACGAACTCATGGATCTTGTCTGACTCCGTCAGACAAGGAGGATGAGCAAGAACAAAACACAACGGTTGTGGGGTGATATATTTTTGGTATTCGGTTGAACCATATGGATGTTTGGAAAAAAGTATTTGTTTTGAAAACAAAAACCTGATAAATGGTTCAGCCAACTACCGAAAATATGGAGAAACATTTCATACAGCCGTTGCAGCTACTACGAACCATAATTTTGGGGAAATTATTCCACCTTGCTTCATGATAATTAAACCCAAATTTCATGTGTAAAATTTAAAAATATACATTTTTTTCCATGAAATTAATTTTATCGACCATAATTTTGAATTTTTATAGTTTATGAATTCACAAAAATCTCATACCATGTTGCTTAAAATAGTTGTAAGATTAACATATTTCATTAAAAATTCGTTAATAAACCTTAAACTGTAACAAATAATTCTTTTATGCATATTGTTATCGAAATCAATAAGATTTATAAAATTCGAAAAATTATCCTGAATTCATTGAAATATATCATACGTTTTACTTAACGAGTGAAAGGAAGAGCTATAATAATTTAAAAGTATTTATAAAACTAGAAATTAAGACCGTATAGTCAATTTTCAAAACGTACATAACATTTTTAAAAGAAAATAAAAAATATATTACTTTTAAATTGATGCATTAATAATGAAGTATAATTATAGGTTACTAAAATTTTTATTTCCTGAATTTAAAAAAAGTTATAAATATTGTTCTTTTGAGTTCAAAACTTCCTTTATTCAAACAACAAAACGTTAGTTTATAAATTGAAAAATTATGATTAATTATTCAATAAATTGCACAGAAGCTTAAATTGAACGTAAAGATAATAATCAAAACGATAAAATCTTGAAGTATATCCTAAAAATACCAATTGATTCGACAAACTGAATGAAAATAAGGAAGTTTAAAGTTACGAGGAAACAAATATAAAATATGAAGTGTCCACCCTTTTCCCAATGATTGACATTGGTAAAATCAATTTTTTTTTACTACTTAATATTCTAAACTTAACGTTAATGTATGTACGTAAGCTACAACTGAGCAAAAATTGCAATTAATATAAAGAATTGTCAAAGAAATATCCGGGCTATTGTGCCGTGGTCCATTGAAGTTAACAGCTTCAGACGTTTCGCTTGGCATTGCAGCAAGCATCATCAGTGAGAGCGCTTACGAAGGTTCCAAGGGTCTTTATCAGTTGCTTCGAAGTCTTTCCCTTGGAACCTTCGTAAGCGCTCTCACTGATGATGCTTGCTGCAATGCCAAGCGAAACGTCTGAAGCTGTTAACTTCAATGGACCACGGCACAATAGCCCGGATATTTCTTTGACTTATCGTTCCGGCCGTGAAAGCCTTCATCATTACAATATAAAGAATTGTTTACGTGAATTAAGTAAATAATTAATAAACCCTCAAAGTACAATTTTTTTTTAAATACAAGTAATACAAGTAATATGTAAGTAATTTAAATTTCACTTTTACTGGATATGTTTAGAGTTGTTAAATTTTTAGAAGAAAAACCCTTTACGAATTTATGTATTTTTAAATAAGTTAATTAAGTTTGTATTTTTCCGAATTTAAGTAAATTTAAAGGTCACTGTTTTAAAAATAACTTTATTTCTGGTGTTGTTGTAAAGAACCAATCGATCTCCAAAATAATTACTCTCGGAGAAAATCTAACTTCAAAGAAAAGTTTTAATGAGGAAAAAACGAAATGAATTACAGTATAAATAAATATCAATATTTGTTGTGTAACAAAATACAATTTACATTTCATAGGGTAAGTAATTTGTTGATATATTTCATTTTTTGTTTGCAACAGAAAAAAAAACATTCTACGAACATCTACATTCACTACGAATGACACGGGCCGACAGCTGTTTTAGTGACTAGGATTTTAAAACTTATTGCATTTATATTTGGGTCGCTGATTGATTCTAAATAAGAACCGTTTTTCTATAACAGCTATATTTTTATACATTCAAGTTTTTCGTGTCAAAATAGACTGGAAATCTCTCTCTCAAAAAACCTAAATGTTAATTTTGACATTTTGGGGATTTTTTTGTGCTGTTAAAATTGAATGTGTGGATTCCTACGCCATGTTTGAAGCTGAAGATAGATCAGGTTTTGGTTTTTCTAACCTTTAACGGTTATGTCACAATATGATTTTTTATCCGGAAAAAGTTATCTTCCCACTTACAGATAAAAAGTCATATTGTACCAGAACTGTTAAAGATATAGAAAAAAACAGGTTCGTCTGCAGAAACAAAACTGAGTAAAAACAAACACATTACGTATTTAAAAAAAAACATTTAATATTAAAATTTAGGGGTTTTTTTTCGAGCACTTTTACACAAAGAGTTAATATCTCAAAGAGCAGATCTATTAGAGAAAAATTCTTTCAATATTTAGAAGCAGCGATCGAAACTACTAAAAACTAAAATCAGTTCTAAAATCTTAGGCACCAAAAAATATTATTAATATGGATTTTGGAATTTTGTTACCAACCTATATAAGAATTTCTGATTTTGAACGAGCATATTTGTCATTAATATGAATTTATCAAATTCATTAAACTAAATCCCAAAAATATTATAACTCTAAGTAGATAAACTAGACTTTCTTTAAAGTTTTCATAATAAGAAACTTCAACCGTTTTATTTCAGCTTCTTTTATACTACGCTCACGCCATTATATGTATTAAAGTTGGAAATTTTGCTCTGTCATTTTCAAAAAAAGGCCCTTAAAACGCAAAACTTTAAGGGTCTAAAAATATTTTTTGAAATATAGATTGTTTTCATTCAAATATTACTGATTAAAACTAGCGAATGGACAGCAGCTACATTCCATACCTTAAATTTATCAAATGAAAATATTAAGAATTTTATATATTTGCTTTAATTGTAATTTTTTCTCCAAGTATGATCCTTTTAAACTGTGCACCTTTTTCCAAATTATATTTCTTAACCTATTAGGGAAAAAATAATTTATTCGTTAAAAAAATTCCTAAAACTAGATTAAAATCCGATGAAGGAGTCTTGCTACATCTTTTTCAATGTGATTTTTATATTTCTGTCTGGATGTAGAGTTTGTTTCAAATATTTTAACCTATTTTTGTTTTGTTTTATAAAATTCAGAAATTAAAAAAAAAGAAAACATAGTTGTTGATATGGTGGGGATTTTCGTCTGTTTGTTCGTCTATATCTCTCTACTGAATTCTGTTCTAACCTGGCGATTTAAAAGAAAATATTTTTGTTCGGAAAGAGTGACATCATAGACATATCTTTTATACATTTTATCAATATTTTTGTCGGTTCGTCCAACTTTCTGCATTCCTTTCAATTTCGATCTTAATTTATTATTATGTGCTTTCAATTATAAAATTTTAAATTGCTGCATAAATTTTTTTGGATCATTCAAAATCTTTCATTCAAAAAAGAGATCAGATTCATTGTAACCTAAGCGTCAAAATTGGTAGCGAGAGTCGCCTAGATGGTGTCACAAAAAAATGACTCATATCTGGGGTATATGCCAAGTTTACAAAGGCTTAGTCACCAATAAAGCAGCCCCGTTGGAAACAAAAAATTAAAATGAAAGTAGGCTATATTAATTCTTTTAGAACTTCTTGTTTTAATTGGGTTATTTAAATAAAATATTACTTAGATAATCAATAACAGGCCTAGTGAGCTATTTAATCACATTATGTTTCTGTTTTATTTTGTTAACTTTTTTTCCGCTAATTTTATTCACAAACTTTTTCCGTGTTTTGAACTTACATTGTGTACTCCATAAAAATTTGTTTATTGTGCACTCCTTAAAAAAGTGTTTATTGTGTACTCCATAAAATTTGTTTATTGTGTACTCCATAAGAATGTGATTTTGTCATTTTTATGTTATCATCAATTAAATTTCAAAAGAAATGATTTTGGTTATCATTCGTGAATTGTTCTTGAAAGTTAAAGTTTCTATTTGACGAAAGTTTTGCCTCAATAGTAGCGAACTTAGTTTCTAAAAAAAATAGGAAAACTCAGGAAAGATTGAGAGGAGTTAGTGGACCATTAGAAAAGCATAAGACAGAAGCATCCAGTATTTGATAATATTAGCGTTGAGTGACTAATTCACAATAACAGTTTAAAGATTATTTATTTTGTTTTATGCATAGTTACTTATAATGCCATAATTGAACCAATAACAAGATATTTAAACGAACTATATTTACACTAACATTTTTTTCTAATTTGAAAGAATTAAATATATATATATATATATAAAGTAAGTATTGACATGCGGGAGATGTCTAACCGTCCGTACCCCCTTCAAAAATCGGTTCCATTCGTTGGATCTTAAAAAACTCTTTTGTAAGGCAGACATTAGAAACCTAACTTTTATAGATTTTTTGTCCGTTTGTTTGTACGTCCAAAAACGGACATCTGTCCACCTGTCTATCTACGAATTAACCATTTAATTAACATTAAAATTTAATTTTTAGTCATTTAAATCGCTGTTGAAACGCCAACAATATGATGAAAAGCTTTATTTATTTAAATTATATTTGAAAAATTATATTTTTTGGCATATAAAGGAGTTGGAAATTATGTCATAAAATGTAGCATCATGTTTTTCTTTGATAATTCATTATTTATTAACTAAGAAAGCTTCAAGTTCCATTTTTATGGAAAGTTTCAATCAGTAGTAACACATCCTCTTTTATAAAGGTAACCAATTATTAGTATAAGTATAAAGTAAGAAGTAAAATTTTATACTACAAAAACAATCCCAATCTACAAAAGATTAATACTATTTCCATATAGTCAGTTCAAAGTCAGACACGTTTAAGTTAATCAGAATCAGTACAAAAATTTAAGTATGCAATAGTTTCAAAGGTAAATACAACCCGTTTAATTTATAATAGATAGGTTAGGTTAGGTTTGAATTATCGTCGCACTAGAGCTACACGAGGGCTATTGGCGACGGGCGTCGTATTTTAGAACCACAGTCAAGTGACGTTATAATAGATAGAGGAAATGATTAAACATCACAGGTGAAAAAAGAATACCCTGTTATTTTATTTCTCAATCATACCTCATTGCACACTTCGGAGCGCGTGTGAAACAACCCCTCAGTGTCACGAGACGACAATCAAACTTGTTTATGAAGTCAACAAACATACATTCCAGTTAGTTTATTGGTTTGTTTGGACACATCTTGTAGTAGTATGTTTGTAGTAGTACTGTTTCATGAAAAAAATATCATACTGTAAAAAAATAATCAGTCAAACTTCCATTTTTGTTCATGCTACGCTGTTAAAAATTGTGCTTGGTTTCACCAGAATAAGGGTTTTTAAGACACATACAGTTCAGGCTTCTCCTGAACACCTTTTAGAATGCATGGGTTTCTCTAGAGTGGATCTACAGTCCCTGGACAAATTATTAGACGCACTGTATTTTTTTAGTAATGATGAAAACATACCAAAGAATGCCATATCAGATGAAAACATACCAAAGAATGCCATATCATTAAAAAAGATGTCGATATATGTATTAAGTATAGCAGATAGTATTTTCTATTCAATAGCTTAAGTTTAGGAACACAAATGTCCTTCTAAAGGTATTTTGTTCATCATTGATTGATACATGAAATCTGGGATTGCGTCTAATAATTTGTCCAGGGACTGTATATTGTAATCCTCTCTACTATTCGACTACCTAACAGTCAACGAACTCATGGATCTTGTCTGACTCCGTCAGACAAGTAGGATAAGCAAGAACAAAACACAACGGTTGTGGGGTGATATATTTTTGGTATTCGGTTGAACCATATGGAAATATATGTTTGGAAAAAAGTATTTGTTTTGAAAACAAAAACCTGAGAAATGGTTCAGCCAACTACCGAAAATATGGAGAAACATTTCATACAGCCGTTGCAGCTACTACGAACCATAATTTTGGGGAAATTATTCCACCTTGCGCGCTTCATGATAATTAAACCCAAATTTCATGTGTAAAATTTAAAAATATACATTTTTTCCATGAAATTAATTTTATCGACCATAATTTTGAATTTTTATAGTTTATGAATTCACAAAAATCTCATACCATGTTGCTTGAAATAGTTGTAAGATTAACATATTTCATTAAAAATTCGTTAATAAACCTTAAACTGTAACAAATAATTCTTTTATGCATATTGTTATCGAAATCAATAAGATTTATAAAATTCGAAAAATTATCCTGAATTCATTGAAATATATCATACGTTTTACTTAATGAGTGAAAGGAAGAGCTATAATAATTTAAAAGTATTTATAAAACTAGAAATTAAGACCGTATAGTCAATTTTCAAAACGTACATAACATTTTTAAAAGAAAATAAAAATATATTATCTTTAAATTGATGCATTAATAATGAAGTATAATTATAGGTTAGTAAAATTTTTATTTCCTGAATTTAAAAAAAGTTATAAATATTGTTCTTTTGAGTTCAAAACTTCCTTTATTCAAACAACAAAACGTTAGTTTATAAATTGAAAAATTATGATTAATTATTCAATAAATTGCACAGAAGCTTAAATTGAACGTAAAGATAATAATCAAAACGATAAAATCTTGAAGTATATCCTAAAAATACCAATTGATTCGACAAACTGAATGAAAATAAGGAAGTTTAAAGTTACGAGGAAACAAATATAAAATATGAAGTGTCCACCCTTTTCCCAATGATTGACATTGGTAAAATCAATTTTTTTTTACTACTTAATATTCTAAACTTAACGTTAATGTATGTACGTAAGCTACAACTGAGCAAAAATTGCAATTAATATAAAGAATTGTCAAAGAAATATCCGGGCTATTGTGCCGTGGTCCATTGAAGTTAACAGCTTCAGACGTTTCGCTTGGCATTGCAGCAAGCATCATCAGTGAGAGCGCTTACGAAGGTTATCAGTTGCTCCGAAGTCTTTCCCTTGGAACCTTCGTAAGCGCTCTCACTGATGATGCTTGCTGCAATGCCAAGCGAAACGTCTGAAGCTGTTAACTTCAATGGACCACGGCACAATAGCCCGGATATTTCTTTGACTTATCGTTCCGGCCGTGAAAGCCTTCATCATTACAATATAAAGAATTGTTTACGTGAATTAAGTAAATAATTAATAAACCCTCAAAGTACAATTTTTTTTAAATACAAGTAATACAAGTAATATGTAAGTAATTTAAATTTCACTTTTACTGGATATGTTTAGAGTTGTTAAATTTTTAGAAGAAAAACCCTTTACGAATTTATGTATTTTTAAATAAGTTAATTAAGTTTGTATTTTTCCGAATTTTAGTAAATTTAAAGGTCACTGTTTTAAAAATAACTTTATTTCTGGTGTTGTTATAAAGAACCAATCGATCTCCAAAATAATTACTCTCGGAGAAAATCTAACTTCAAAGAAAAGTTTTAATGAGGAAAAAACGAAATGAATTACAGTATAAATAAATATCAATATTTGTTGTGTAACAAAATACAATTTACATTTCATAGGGTAAGTAATTTGTTGATATATTTTATTTTTTGTTTGCAACAGAAAAAAAAAACATTCTACGAACATCTACATTCACTACGAATGACACGGGCCGACAGCTGTTTTAGTGACTAGGATTTTAAAACTTATTGTATTTATATTTGGGTCGCTGATTGATTCTAAATAAGAACCGTTTTTCTATAACAGCTATATTTTTATACATTCAAGTTTTTCGTGTCAAAATAGACTGGAAATCTCTCTCTCAAAAAACCTAAATGTTAATTTTGACATTTTGGGGATTTTTTTGTGCTGTTAAAATTGAATGTGTGGATTCCTACGCCATGTTTGAAGCTGAAGATAGATTAGGTTTTGGTTTTTCTAACCTTTAACGGTTATGTCACAATATGATTTTTTATCCGGAAAAAGTTATCTTCCCACTTACAGATAAAAAGTCATATTGTACCAGAACTGTTAAAGATATAGAAAAAACAGGTTCGTCTGCAGAAACAAAAACTGAGTAAAAACAAACACATTACGTATTTAAAAAAAAACATTTAATATTAAAATTTAGGGGGTTTTTTCGAGCACTTCTTTTACACAAAGAGTTAATATCTCAAAGAGCAGATCTATTAGAGAAAAATTCTTTCAATATTTAGAAGCAGCGATCGAAACTACTAAAAACTAAAATCAGTTCTAAAATCTTAGGCACCAAAAAATATTATTAATATGGATTTTGGAATTTTGTTACCAACCTATATAAGAATTTCTGATTTTGAACGAGCATATTTGTCATTAATATGAATTTATCAAATTCATTAAACTAAATCCCAAAAATATTATAACTCTAAGTAGATAAACTAGACTTTCTTTAAAGTTTTCATAATAAGAAACTTCAACCGTTTTATTTCAGCTTCTTTTATACTACGCTCACGCCATTATATGTATTAAAGTTGGAAATTTTGCTCTGTCATTTTCAAAAAAAAGGCCCTTAAAACGCAAAACTTTAAGGGTCTAAAAATATTTTTTGAAATATAGATTGTTTTCATTCAAATATTACTGATTAAAACTAGCGAATGGACAGCAGCTACATTCCATACCTTAAATTTATCAAATGAAAATATTAAGAATTTTATATATTTGCTTTAATTGTAATTTTTTTCCCAAGTATGATACTTTTAAACTGTGCACCTTTTTCCAAATTAAATTTCTTAACCTATTAGGGAAAAAATAATTTATTCGTTAAAAAAATTCCTAAAACTAGATTAAAATCCGATGAAGGAGTCTTGCTACATCTTTTTCAATGTGTTTTTTATATTTCTGTCTGGATGTAGAGTTTGTTTCAAATATTTTAACCTATTTTTGTTTTGTTTTATAAAATTCAGAAATTAAAAAAAAAGAAAACATAGTTGTTGATATGGTGGGGATTTTCGTCTGTTTGTTCGTCTATATCTCTCTACTGAATTCTGTTCTAACCTGGCGATTTAAAAGAAAATATTTTTGTTCGGAAAGAGTGACATCATAGACATATCTTTTATACATTTTATCAATATTTTTGTCGGTTCGTCCAACTTTCTGCATTCCTTTCAATTTCGATCTTAATTTATTATTATGTGCTTTCAATTATAAAATTTTAAATTGCTGCATAAATTTTTTTGGATCATTCAAAATCTTTCATTCAAAAAAGAGATCAGATTCATTGTAACCTAAGCGTCAAAATTGGTAGCGAGAGTCGCCTAGATGGTGTCACAAAAAAATGACTCATATCTGGGGTATATGCCAAGTTTACAAAGGCTTAGTCACCAATAAAGCAGCCCCGTTGGAAACAAAAAATTAAAATGAAAGTAGGCTATATTAATTCTTTTAGAACTTCTTGTTTTAATTGGGTTATTTAAATAAAATATTACTTAGATAATCAATAACAGGCCTAGTGAGCTATTTAATCACATTATGTTTCTGTTTTACTTTTGTTAACTTTTTTTCCGCCAATTTTATTCACAAATTTTTTTCATGTTTTGAACTTACATTGTGTACTCCATAAAAATGTGTTTATTGTGCACTCCTTAAAAAAGTGTTTATTGTGTACTCCATAAAAATTTGTTTATTGTGTACTCCATAAGAATGTGATTTTGTCATTTTTATGTTATCATCAATTAAATTTCAAAAGAAATGATTTTGGTTATCATTCGTGAATTGTTCTTGAAAGTTAAAGTTTCTATTTGACGAAAGTTTTGCCTCAATAGTAGCGAACTTAGTTTCTAAAAAAAATAGGAAAACTCAGGAAAGATTGAGAGGAGTTAGTGGACCATTAGAAAAGCATAAGACAGAAGCATCCAGTATTTGATAATATTAGCGTTGAGTGACTAATTCACAATAACAGTTTAAAGATTATTTATTTTGTTTTATGCATAGTTACCTTTAATGCCATAATTGAACCAATAACAAGATATTTAAACGAACTATATTTACACTAACATTTTTTTCTAATTTGAAAGAATTAAATATATATATATATATAAAGTAAGTATTGACATGCGGGAGATGTCTAACCGTCCGTACCCCCTTCAAAAATCGGTTCCATTCGTTGGATCTTAAAAAACTCTTTTGTAAGGCAGACATTAGAAACCTAACTTTTATAGATTTTTTGTCCGTTTGTTTGTACGTCCAAAAACGGACATCTGTCCACCTGTCTATCTACGAATTAACCATTTAATTAACATTAAAATTTAATTTTAGTCATTTAAATCGCTGTTGAAACGCCAACAATATGATGAAAAGCTTTATTTATTTAAATTATATTTGAAAAATTATATTTTTTGGCATATAAAGGAGTTGGAAATTATGTCATAAAATGTAGCATCATGTTTTTCTTTGATAATTCATTATTTATTAACTAAGAAAGCTTCAAGTTCCATTTTTATGGAAAGTTTCAATCAGTAGTAACACATCCTCTTTTATAAAGGTAACCAATTATTAGTATAAGTATAAAGTAAGAAGTAAAATTTTATACTACAAAAACAATCCCAATCTACAAAAGATTAATACTATTTCCATATAGAAAAAGTACTTTTCATAGCAAATTTCTAAGCACACACATTTTTTGTTAGATAATGAGTGTTTAGCGATAACTATACCTTTTAAAATTTTAATAATGATAATTTTGATATTCATTAGATCAATTAACTTTAACTAAGTTAATGCACACAAATAGTTAATATCGACTTAGTTAACACTCATCGACTTACCTTTATTCATTTAAGCATCGCAGTGTCCACACTCATCTCAGTGTCATAACTTATAGTTCCACAGCTGTCCTTTGAATCAATCAAATGAATCAACAAGATGATACACTCGTAATATATCTTCCAATTATCCAATTAGTCGATAATCCAATCACAAAATATCGAGTTCAATGGGCAATCGATCCGTTATCAGCAAAAATACATTTCAATTTGAATATTGGAATATACAGAGAGACGAATTCTCTTATCGTCTGTCCATCGCGAGTTGAAGTGAAGCAAAGACTCATTTTCCGCTTGAGGTTGATTCGAATGATATCATTCGCGTTTATTACTTCTTCGCCCTCTTTGGAAGTTAACTTTATGTGTAGTCACGCACTTTTAATGTTCTGCATGAAAAGAAGTCTGGATCACTCAACCACGTTTGAATCGTACGGGTTTTTGACATTGTTGTTTTACTTTTCAATGTCTTTAGAACGAAGTCTGTCTGATACAAAAGCTGGTGTTTTGTTACATAAAAGACATTAGATAGAAAATTACCTTTTTTAGGGAGAATGCGTATTTTCAATGGTTTTACTTGAAATTGAGAGTTTCATTTCTTTTTTTTTGTGTTGGCAGTGAATGGATTTTGGATCGTTTACGTTGTTTTGTTTCTTACTTTTTTTTATCAAAAACATTAGCGAACAGGATTTCGTTTGAAGTGTTCTGTTGTTTTACTACCCTAACAGCCATGTGACGAGTATGTGACGAAAAGCGATATCACATACAAGTCACTGAAGATCGCTGTGATGTCACATTCAAAGTCACTTTTTTGTCACATAGAAGTTGAATGTCCGCTTTTGTTACGTATCTCCTACGTAACATGGATATCGATGATATCGCCGCAATCTCGCATTGCGACTTATGTGACATAACTGACTTCTGCGACCACTATGTGATTTAGTGATAAACATAATATTACAGCAATGTCGCATTGCGACTTGTATGTGACATAACAGACTTCTGCGACCAGTATGTGATTTAGTGAACATAATATTGCAGCAATGTCGCATTGCGACTTGTATGTGACATAAGTGACTTCTGCGACCAGTATGTGATTTACCCAGCTAAAAATAAACTGCGGTAAAAAAAATGTGGTGGCGCCATCTAGTGAAATGTTTTTAAATCTCACAAAGATAAATAAAAATAATCACCAGGAAGTTGAGTTGTATTTATACCCAAGTAGGAAGGCAGGAGCACGGGATTTGATCTGGGGGTATTTGTGTAGCTGTCAGCGCGCTACCAACTGCGCCATTGGAGTTTGCAAATCGGAGCGCGTTTTAAAATTAGGAATGGTATATCTTAAAATTAGAACATACAAAATTATACACTCCATGGATTAGATTATAGTCAATAAATTTGATTCATGATTTTGCGTACAATTTGTCTATGATTTTTATTTAAAAATATTTAAATTATATTTAATTAATTGTTCTAAGGTGGTAATAAATAAATTGGATGCAAATTTTGTGAGTTAGAAAAAAAAATATCTTAAGAATTCCTTTAAGATTAATTTATTTTTAAATTTTCTATAAAAAGGTGAGATCAAAGCTATTGACCAAACTGAAATATTAAGCAAATAATTTTTTATTCTGCTTTTTTTGTTTAAATTTTACTGTCTCTTTATATAGGTGGCATTATTTTCTTCTTTTTTGCTAAATCAAATCAAAAACGTCCATGGAAATTGGAAAAAAGAATTTGAATCGCCAATTATAGCTTTGATATCGTTTCTGAATTTTTAGAAGTTACAGATTAACAAAATCTAGATCTGCGATTTGAACTTAGCTAGATTACAAAAAAAAACCTCATTACTAAATTTAATGTAATAAACTCATTTTAAATTTTCCTGGAAACCTAAGAATATTTTGCCAACACAGAAATAATTTTTTTTGCAAACATTTTGTCCACAGGAAGGCACAACAAAAATGTACCCGTTTTACATGCGTAAATTATTAAGCTAATTTGCAAAAAAACTGCAAATGCATTAAAAATTAAATGTTTTTCCGCGAAAAATTCCAACAATTTTTAGCTGGGATACAATTGCTACAAATGTAAAATATCAAAACTAATTTCAAAAATAAAGAGCAATTTTAAGATAAAGATTCACTACAAAAAAATTTATAGTATTTTGGGGTTAACGCACACATTATTTTTTAAAAATAACTTCAAATAAACTTTAGATTAGTTTTAAAAAAAATAGCTGAAATACTTTAAGCCAAGATGAAACTACGAAAAATCTACAGTATTTTTGCAGTTAACCAGCTTATATAATTTTTTTAATAGATCACTTCAAATCACCTTTAGATAAGTTAAAGTATTTAAAATCAAGATGGCCCTTCAAAAAATCTACAGTATTTTTTCAGTTAACAGCCCACAGTAACCTTTGAAATAAATCACTTCAAATTAACTTTAGATTTTATTGCAAAATAACTGAAGTTTTTTTACAGTCGACATTCTTCTACAGAAAATCTGCAGTTGACTGTAGAAATACTTCAAAATCTTTTCGCTTCTGTAGAAAAACTGCAGTTTATTTTTAGCTGGGTATAATGATGAACATAATATTGCAGCAATGTCGCATTGCGACTTGTATGCGACCTAGGTGACTTGCGTGGCGAATTAGCGACGAACTTGACATCGCAGCAAGGTCACATAGATCATGTTGCAGCCATATTGGTATGGGACAAAAATGGGATATCACATAAAAGTCACAACACAATGCCACAACAATATCACATTGTGATATCACTGGAATATCACATACAAGTCACATTGTGACGGGGATTAAAGCGACATCGCTGTGTCATCAAATACGCCGACCCGGTGGCGCAACGGTTAGGAAGCTAGCCTTTGGAGCTTCTGGGTTTGGGTTCGAATCCCGGTAAGGCATGGATGTTTGTGTTTGTCAATAAATGTTGTTATTTGTCTATGTGTTTGTGTCGTCTCTTTCTTTGTGTGTCTCTTGTGCCTGTGTCATTTCTGGGGTTGAGTACAATAGACCTGAGGTCGCAGTGCTCGGCGAACTTGCCCCCCACCAAGAAAGTCATAAGTCATCAAATACATGTCACAATGTAATGTCACTAGAAGAGCAAATTGCGACATCTGTGGGACATCCCCATTGTGAATGGGATTTAGATGACATCAGTGCGATATCACATACAAGTCACAATATGATGTCACTGCAAGATCGCATAGTGACATCATTTTGATATCGCATACCAGTCACATTGTGACGGTGACTTACGCGATATCACTGTGATGTCACATACTTGTCACATTGCGACTGTGACCTAGAGTGACAAAAAATTACGTTGAAGCGACGTAACTGTGACAAACCTGGCTGTTAGGGTAATGGTAGATTAACACTTTCAGACTAGCAGTTGTGACAAGGAGACGACTTCTAGGCAAGTAAGCCCTAATGGGTCTAAGTCCGTCTTTTCTCAATGAACCTCTTTTAATTTAGAACAGTCCAAGTGACGAGGTCTCCATCTGGTATCATACCTAACTTCTAGCGGCAGTGTACACTATGGCGACAGCGTACATCTTTTGAGCACGTATCTTTGGAGCAGCGTACATCTTTGGAGTAGGAACACGTATGCCTAGAGTTAATAGACTTCCAGACGGGATTTTAAGTACTGTCCGGGAAAACGTCCGAAGTTAAAACTTGTCCGGGATTTTCAAAAGATTGTTGAAAGTGTGATGTTTTTGTTACTTATTTCATAAACCCTTTTCTACATATTTTAGAATATTTTTCTACATATTTTAGAATACGTTTCTACATATTTTAAAATACTTTCCTACACTCTTAAAACAAACGAGCGGTTTTAACTCAGTCTGAGTTAATTTCCACTCCTTTCCGTGCCGAAAATGCACTTCTCCTATAGGAGTGAATTTCACTCTTTTTCGGAGTGGGTAAAAGAAATAAAAGAAAACAATCTGCGTCCTACACTCTTAAAACGAGCGGTTTTAACTCAGCCTGAGTTAATTTTTACTCCTTTCCGGTGCCGAAAATGCACTTCTCCTATAGGAGTGAATTTCACTCTTTTGTTTTAAGAGTGTACATATTTTAAAATACTTTTCTACAAATTTCAAAATACTTTTCTACATATTTTAAAATACTTTCCTACATATTTTAAAATACTTTTCTACACATTTTCAAACTCTTTTCTACAAACTATAGAACACTTTTCGACACATTTTTAAATACTTTTATACATAGTTTATAACGTGCTTTTCTCTACATTTTAAAATACTTTTCTACAGTTTAAAAAATCAAAACCGAATAACATTTACTCCTATATTATATATTTCAATTACTGTCAGACAGAATCACATGCGTAGACATGGGTAGAGCCATTTCATGTGAATTTGTCACAAGATCAGTAGACAACACTGAGGCAGTTTTTAAAAAGAAAAGGTGTGGTGGTGAGCATCGCCAATTAAGCTCTAGTTTCAGCACCTCATTAAAATTTTCAACCGAATTTTTTTTATGTGTATGTTTTGCTCCATTGCCTTGAAACTAGAAGTCATTGATATGTCAGAAAAAAATCGAATTCGTAGTACTTCAATTAGTAAAAAAAACTGCAACCATTTAATATCCATTTAAAAAGCATCAGAAGGCCATTTTTCAATTCTTTTAAATCACCATTGCCGCTCTATCATCTACGAGAAACTTTATTTGAAATAAAAGAGGAAATTTTATTTTTGCGATGAAGTCAGTTGTAAATGACGTCTTAATATGTATCAAAATAGGACTCTTTGATATTTTGTATTTTTTGTTTAGAAAGCGGCAGAATGAGTTCTGTTTTGTTTTATTTTAAAAGCAAACGTAATTTTTGTTTTACATTCCAACTTTTATTAATAAATAATGAAGTTTTATTAATGTTTATAAGCGTTTATATTGCTTTTTCTTTTTTAAAAGGTATTTAAAATTCATTCGGTGTAGTTTATAGGTTTTGAAGGTGATTTATTGTTTTATGTTATTATTATTATTTTATGCTTATGTTATGCTTCTGTTATTATTTTTATTATTATTATTATATTACATATATTCATTCTTCAAAATATAAATAAATTTAGCAAACGATAAGGAATAATTATTGAATTTTCGTTGGAAAATAGATGAAACAAGCTAAATTTTGCGTGTAAATGTATAATATAGAATTAAATGTTGTGTTTGGCGCTTTTTCCTGTTGAGCACAAATGTTCTGTGGAAACGTTCTAGTGACAGATTATGTTACAAACTTACTTGTTTATTGTTATAGATATTTTTTCTAGTTACGTTTGGAATTGAAAAGCTTTTTTACTATTGAAATTAGATTGAATGAGTTAGTGTGGCAATCTGAATGTATATATGGGTCATTGCCAATAAAGGCAAAAACTACGTCCTCATCCTTCAGTGACTTTAAATTATTATCCAATTTTTTTTGGCTTCTAAGTTATTAAATACAATGTTTTGAGGCAGAATAATAATAAAAAAAGTATAAAATGTAAATTTAATCTTTTTAAAATTATATCCCCAAACTCTGGAATGTTCACTCCGTGGATTGTACCCAAGAAGATTTCCTAAAATATAGTATTACATTCATTAAGTTATTTAACTAATGATAGAGAACTAATAGATATATTTTGAAAATTTTTAGATTTTTTTTTTACTTTTGGAAATTTGTATCACGTCTGTATACAGTTTTTAAGTCATATTCTATTCTTTAAGAAATTTAAAAAAAAAAAAAAACTGACAAATAAATTTCTAAGTACATTTCAATCCCATGTGAAAATAAAGATGTCTACGCATCATTTTTTATAATTATGTCATATTGTCACTTTGTTTTCGTTTCATATAAGCAACTTTGACTCAACGATAGTTGATTTAAGAGTTACACATGTGGTACAAAAACATCAGTGGGTGACTTTTACGGGGAGCATCTTCGGTTTCATGCGCAATCAGTTGCAACTAACTACGACAAGGGTCATTAATCATAATGAAATAAATGTCACATTTTTCCGTAAATGAAAGTGATAACCTCAATTATGGTGGAGCATACTGTTCTATTTCAAGAATATTGTAACTTTCGTAGGATTGTCGGAGATATATAAAATGGTTGTAGATCACAGGTATCTTCTTAAATATTTTTTTCAATGGGGATGCTTTTTTGCCAAATGGGGAGCCATTTTTTGGCACCATCTACACTGTTAAAAATTATGCACTTTGTTTCAACAAAAATATGGTTCCTAGTAGCTGCAACGGCTGTATGGTGAAAAGTTAAACAATATTTTTGGTATTCGGTTGAACCATTTCTCATGTTTTTGTTTCCAAATCCAGAAAAATGGTTCAACCAAACATCGAAAAAAAAGGTGAAACATTTCACCACACAGCCGTTGCAGCTACTGGGAACCAATATCATAGTGAAACCAAGCACAAAATTTTTAACAGTGTTGGCGACTCTGGCTACCGATTTTAACTCTCAAATTACAATGAATATAAGCTCTCTGTGGATGCAAAGTAGATACCGAGATTTAATTTTGCCGAGAGAACCCAAGCGAGTCCTCAAGCGATCATTTATACGCCGTGCCGTATTATCTTATGACATGCTTGCCTAAGATTTACCCATCCAGAAAATCTGACCACTCAGTCGGGGCTCGAACCCGCAAACTTGGTACTCATACAACAACCCCGTTGGGGGAAAGCATCTCACTTATAATGTGTGGTCATTGAGCTAGAAGAAACGTGGAGAGAGGTGTGTGATTCATTGAACAGGGCAGCAAACGAGCCGGTTCAATAACGAAACGCGGAGGAATACACGGCACTGCAGCAGAAACGAACAGGGCAGAAAACCTAGAAACTTGCCTATTTCGCTATTGGGTTGGTCTTCGCTTGTTCTTAGTTAGTGATTTACACCGTTATTTCTTAAAAAGTTGGAATTTAAAGTTAAAGAAATTTAATTTCTTTTGAACTAAAAATGTTAAAATACATTTAGGAGCCCAAGTCAATACGATATAGGGGTCTCATACAAGCATTGCATACAAGTGTAGGGAAAATAGTCCTTTTATGCCCTGTTCGCTCAAAAGGGTGTGAGTGGGTTTACGGCTCGCTGACACCTCACTCCAGTTTCCCTTCTAGCTCAATGTGTGTGGTACAAAGGAATTATGGGATGTACAAATTTGCATAAACAAAGGATGAACTCAAATAGAAATTTACATAAGTTGACAGAACTGGTGAAATGATAATTTATGTCCATAACAGAATTAATAGCAAATAAAGGTGCTGAAGTGCCGAGGCCCGAAATTCTTTTTATGTTTCAGACACTATACCGAGTAGGCTACTTGGACTACATCGTGTAAATACTTTCATTCATTTTCATTTCATTTCATTTTTCATTTGCTATGGTTACGAAAGAATTCAGAAATTTAACCTTTTCGGTCCTCATACGTGGGCCTTAGTACAATTCCCTTCACAATTCAATTTTACAAATTTTCTAAATAATAACTCAGGTGGTTAGGGTCAGGTGATGTAAAATAAGTAACTTTTTAGCTATTTTCACATTTAAAGTTATCTTGCAATAAACCTTTATATTAACCCATAATATTTTTCAGATTTTTTTAAAATTGCATTTTAACATTACATTATTTCAGTACACATTTTTACATGGTTTAAGTATTTTTTTTTTCAATTATAAAAATGTATTGAACTAAGTTCTATAAGTTGTGACCCATTTTACCCATCCATGGGATAAAATGGGTCATAATGCATTGGGGTATTTATAAAGTGACTCATTTTACCCCACCCTACGCTATAAATAAGAATGTTCAAGTTTTCCAAAAATACCAATACCGAAGCAACTAAATTAATATTTGTATTAAAAATAGATGTAGCAAGACTTCATAGGTCAGCCGTATAAGTTTATAGGTTTTTTAGCTATATATTTATCAGATATTTTGTCTTAAAACAAATATTATAATGGACTATTAATTGCAAAAAAACTGACAGACCTTGTTTGTTTATTCATACCACACGAAAATTATGTATTTCTTCAACTCCAAACCTCAAATTTCACTAAATTGATGGCGTGTTCAGCAAATTTTAAACGTTTTGTTTCTTAATTACTTGTAAAACATACTTTTAAAATGTTTGAAGAATATATTTATACAAAGAATATATGTGTAGGCTACTTTTCGGATGTAAAGAGGATAATGCTCTAATGCAGGGGTTCCCAACCAGTGGTTCGCGTACCACTGGTGGTACGCGGGAAAATTTCAGGAGGTACGCGTAAGTGATGTGAGCAACATGATGCTACTATTTTTGATGTCATTTGTTACGAGTTACTTGTGTGAGAGTGGATTTTCTGAACTCTTGTACATAAAAAATACACATAAAAGCAAAATAAGGGTGAAGAGGACTTAAAGTGAAGATATGTTCCATTACTCCTTATATTGATATTTAATCATAGGCAAACAACAACAAGTTTTGCACTAAAGACTAAAATGTATATTTTATCTGATGATAAATGTTTTGCTGAGTTTTGTACTAATTTTTTATTTGTTATGCTTTTAGACCTATGGTAATAAATAAAACTGAAAATTAGTACTATTTTAATCTTTTTATTTCTTCTTTATTATAGCATGTTATAAATAAACAAATACAACCATTAAATATGAAATTTTCTCAGGAATTTATTAAAAAAAGCCTTTTGAACGCTTATTAAAGTATTTTGGTCTGGTGGTACGCTAAAATTTCTCAAAAAGTCAAGTGGTACGCAGGTGCAAAAAGGTTGGAACCCTGCTCTAATGATTTATTGCCAATTAGCAATTAAATTACTTTTGCCAGTTGTAACCTCAAAGTTTTATTCCACTGAATGGTACCCAAAAGTGTATTTATTTGTAGGGTAGGGTAGGTACATATATATTCCGGCTTGTGTGCTTGATCAGAGACCCGCTTATAAGCCTTCGTCAAGTAAGACAGACACAGAAAGAATTTATACTGTCACAGAGAAAGAAAGTACACCTAGGGCGAAGGCGGGAATCGAACCCGCACCCGTTACAGCGCGCAGACTGCTAGCGTAATGGTCCAAACCACTCGGCCATCCGGGCCCCGTATTTATTTGTGAAAAATGTGTTTTGAAGGAGCAAATAATTTTGATTTTCTCTTTTATTAGTCGCGTGGAAACAGAGCACAATACCGATCTAAGGAAATACAGGAAAGAAAGCTGGAGGAAATTAAGTTATATGAAACAAACCATTTTATTTTTGTCACATAAATCAAATTGGTAGGCTGCCATAATATGTAGCACAATGTGATTCTTTGATATAGTTCATTATTTGTTTAGAAAAAGCTCTAATATTTCGATTTCAATTTTTTTTGTTAGAAAGTTATGACATCAGAAACTGATCTTAAATACTTTTTATCTGCCTGTCCATAATAGGTTTTCTGCGCATTGTCGTTATAAAACGGTCTGTTATAACTTAAGTTCTATATCCTTCTAATTTCAAAAAAATATTTTTTGTTGAAAATATGGGACATCAGTTACTACATTTTATACTTTCCGATCCCAACTACAAAAATTTCAATGATTATTAATGTAGGCTATTCTAGTTATTTCAGAACTCTTTGTTTGTTTTGAGCTGCTGACATTAAAAGAAATTAAATGTTAAACTTATAAAACTTATTAGAAATTAAATATAAAACTTATTTAATATTTTTTTTATATGCTATGTCATACACAACGATAAAATTACGGACCACTCAAAACCGAAATAACAAAATATTAAAAGTTGAAAGCATTAATTATCAATGCTTTCAACATATAAAGATAAACTTTTCAAGATATTAATTATTTAATGCCACAATCGATAAAAGCGCTTACTAAAAAATTGCTTTTAAAAATAGTTCTTAATGTAACAAAACTTCAAATAAATGCAGGAAATACTCTATCAAAAAAAAAAATTATAAAACTTATTCGAAACAACTGAGTTTTGGGTTATTTCAATAAATATATCTGAAAGGTTTTTTTTTTTTATTTCAACCTTATCATTACATTTCAAAATGTAAAATTAATTTTTAAAAGTAACAATAAATATGTGGAGATTAGATAAACTGTAAATGCGTTTAACAGTAAATGCGAAATATTTATATTTTGAACTTAAAATATTAGTTTATACACATTATTAACCTGAATTTATATTTTGCAACAAATGTTCTTTCTAATTAGTTTTATATTATCCTTAGTTTTGTATTTGGCTTTTAAAACTTCAAATATATCTAAATTGATTTTTTTTTACAAATGATACAGATTGAAATGGGAAAATAGAAAAAGTAATACAAATCGAAATTCTTACTAAGGAATCAAATTATAACACTTTTTTGTTTAATAAATTGTAAACTTAAGCTAGTTAAAAGTTTTTAACCCTTACAATTATATTGACATAAAACTATTTTTATTTTTATAACGATAGAATATCAAGAGGTATTAGAAACATTACGTTGTGTTCAGATTTAATTGAATAGTTGAAAAATAAATAACGTTACAACAAAATAATGAAATAATTGTATAATTATGTAACTGAATAATTGAATAAATTACGGTAATTTGAAATGAAAACTGTTTTCATCTTTTCTAGCGTTACACCGTAAAACAATTGGTTCAACTTAACTTTTTTTAAACTTAATGGAGCTTTATATGGAGTACAGCTTTAAGGAGTAACGTTAGATTAAAATTAGAGGAAACTACAAGCTTACTCATATTTTTTGGTTTACTTTGCAGAAATGTTTGCTGGGGGTACAAGAAACCTCATAATAAAATTTCGCTTTTATACACTGCTTAAAACATTTAGGGGAGCACTTTGCATACTTTTGTTAAGCCTTTCTCAGGCCAAACTTTCTATCTTTTATTCTAAAAATCTAAAATTTGTGAAATAGATTCATTATGTATCCAGAATGAAATGGTAAAAAACAGGGAGGGGGATTTTAATTTTTTAACTAAAATTTAGGGAGGGGGGTAATTGGAATCATAACTTTTGAATAAATTATAACATTATAACATTATTATATATTAATTTTTTCAAAACTTTATATGCTAAAAATTGTTGAAATCAATTTTTAAACATCTAAAAATACAAGCATGAAGAATTTAGAGTTAATTTATTTAATGAAACTGTTTTAGAGCTTATTGGTTGTTGTTTTTTTGTGGCAAAGTGTTGAACAAGCCTATTAAAACAAACTGTATTTAATTCTTCAAAACACATGATTCTTCCATCTAACGATAAATAAGTTCGAGCTTAACTTAGTGAGAAAAAAAATCGCCAGCTGATGATTCCAAATGGAATCATACTATTTTACGGGACCCATACAATTTCATACCCATACAAATATATATATATATATGGTAGTCCCGTTGGTATATATTGGTATATATTGGTAGTGCTTCGCATTGCCACGCCACAGGTCCGGGGATCAAGTGCCGGACTGGGCAAGGTTGACTCAGCCTTTCATCTCTTAAGTGGGTTGCTAAAATGAGTACCAAGCATACTTGGGAACTAAACACTGGGGGTCCCGTGTGAGGCTGACCACCTTAACGGGACATAGGCCTAGCACCCCAGAGCCCTTGGTCACGTAAGCTGGAATGGACACGGCAGGCCTTGGCCCTCTGACGGGCTGTTGCGCCGAGGAGTTTAGTTTTCTACTTTGCAATATATATTTTAAACTTGGGTTAATATTTATGTTTATAAATCATAGAAAAATATTCTTTTTGGAAAAATGCATAATATAGGGAGTATTAATATGTAAGACTTATTCAATCAAGGAAAAGTAAAAAGAAACATCAGTCATCATTTCGTTAAGTTTAGTAAAAATTCTGCTTAAATATGATAACTACTTTTTCAAGTTTTATGCACAACATTATCGCAATTATTTGTTGTTCTGAGATCCATCAGAGTTTTTTTTAATTTTGGGCATATAAGTCCATTGTACCAGTAGTGAACCAAATCTCCTTTCACAAAACTATCTTCTTGGTGAACCAGAAAAATTTCATTAAAAAAGTGTTTATATAAAAGCATAAGTCATAAAACAGTTAAATTTATTCATAAAAATTAATTAAATAAATATAATTATTCGATTAATTCGATTATTATTAATTCCTAAACATTTTTATTAAAAAAAATCAACTTTATGCAAATTTTCCCTAAATTTTTGGGGAAAAAAATTATGTCTATTCATGGGAGGGAATGCTATTACATGCTATTGTCTTGCAAGAAAGACAACTTTTTGTCATAAAATAATTATTTTTATACTATAATGAATGAAATCAAATACTAAAGTCCTAAATTTGTGCAGCTACTAATAAATAAATCTAAAAGCATAGATTAAATTTGTTTTGCAGATTTAGAAGATTCGTTTTCGTACGTACTGAATTGTCTTGTTGACGTTGAATTGTTCTTAATTATTCAAATGCATTTTCATGAAATATCTATTTTTAATGATTGCAAAGGAAGATGGATTTTTTTTTTACAAACGTATATAACGAAATATTTAAAATTTGTATTATGTAAAATACATCAAACAAGTTCGTACTATAGTATAATACCGGAGGACCTGAGGAAAATGCTCTGTATCATCAAAGAAATTAACTCCTTTTTGCTTTTTTATTCCACATGAAATATAAAAAATGGCGTTGAAAACAAAATCCCATTATATCTCATATAGGAAACTGAATGACCTACAGCGTTAGAAAAACACCTCTTTTATGTACTAAACTATCCTTAATTTTTCATTAAAATACATTATTTTGTTCGTTTGAAAGACATCTTTTGACCTACAAAAATATAAACGTTAAATTTTTCTTGAATAATTAATGTGATTTCCATCTAATTTTAATTTAAAAGATTTCTATATATAACGATTTTACCCACTGTCTTCTCTCTCAACAATACATATTTTTAAATTGATATGAAGTAGTTCATTTTAATGTTTAAAAACAATAAACTAATGTAGTTTATAGTTAAATTCCCTTACTTGGCCAACTTGAGTATTAAAAAATCATTCTAAAACCAATATTTCATAATTATAAAATTTCCTATTAAAAAATCACTGTAGTTATTCACCTGTACTGTCAAAGTCTAGGCATGTTAGGTGCAGGGCTACAAGAGAACAGTACTAAAAAATTATTAAAAATTTCATTTCTTGAAGTATTTTGTTAAGTAACTATATGTTTACATTGATGCAAAGTTTTATAACTGGATGTTAATTTTTATTTTTATTTAGTACGTCAAAAAATACAAAAAAATAATACAAATAACACACAAAAACAAGTTACGAAGTACGTTCTCACTGTATCTCCGACTCCTAACCTTTGCATTGATAAGAGAAAATCAAGTTCTTCACATTTTTTGGCACATGGAGTACACAAATCTGCGTATGGAATAATATATATTTATGTTTTTTTACATAAAACCATTTAAGCATTAAAAAGATCTCTTTTCAATACTTTTTACTTTTACAAATAAACCTTTTTATTAATTGTAATTTTTTAGTTTACATTAATATCCATGCACAGTTTGTGGACAATTGCTAAATGAATATATTTTTGAAAAATCGTTAAAAAAAATTCTTAAAATTATAGGTGAAGTAGTGATTTGAAAATAAACCCCCAAATAATTCTAAATTTTGTTTAAATATATAACCTTTTCTTTCAATATATGTTTAGTTGTTCGAAAATTAACTGAAAGACACTTTTATTTGAGTTCTATAGTTGAAAATATCTAAATAATTTTTTTTCCACTGTGTTCTCTTGATAAGGAAAATGACCAATCCAAATAAAAACCTTCCTTCGATCCCTATCACCCCTAAACTTCACCAAATCATTTTCATCAAAACCTAAACCAACCTTGACCAGTTCAACAACCTTTTTTTCTCTTCCAATATAGCTTTATGTCCATCTTTTTTCTGAGGGGAAAAAAATAATTTTTTCCCAACATTTATGAGACCTTTTGCCCATCCATGCATCGGATCCTGTTTCATCTAAATCGAAGGATTTTGACCTGTTTCTGGAACAAATAATGTTTTGTTTATTGCTTCGATGCGAGAATAAAAAAATATTGAAACGTTGAGTTGTTAATGATATCTAAATTTCGTTGCTGATGTTCTTGATTAAAATGACTCCGCATTTAAATTTCTAATTGGATATTAATGGATCTTCTAAGAATAATTAGAGCATAAAAGTTGTTTGCTTTCAATTTTATGTTGGGTTTAGTTAAAAGAAGTTATAATGATGTGAGTTCTTTGAAAGAAAGGTTGATGTTTGAGAAGGTTTAATGCACGCTAAAGAGAGTAAATAAATATTAGAAAGAAACAATTCATATTCTGAACGAATTCTAAAAACTGAGCAGAGTAAATACTTTGAAAACAAAAGACAACCTTTTTCATTTACATTCCATATACATGTTCGTTAAAATGGCCATGTTTCAGGTCTTGAGTGGCAAAACTGAAATGTTAAACGAAAATAAATTCTTTCTCTGATCTCGATTGGTGAATTCCATATCACGTGGGAACAGAAAACAAATCGGAGTACCGATAAACTTTCGCCCACTCTCCACGAAAAGAAAACAGCTCCCACACAGGTCTGCCAGTGGTCAAACCCCGGTAGCCGCCCCTCGATCTCCATAGGTCCCTCGGGATGCATTGAATTTAGGATGTAGGGGACATCTGCCCCACAAGCCATTAATTTTAACCGCGCTTGACTGAACTTTAGCGTCAAGTCGCACAAAGATCCATTGAAAAAATAGTGTCAGAATCTCAGAATTATTACGTCCAAGAATTTGAACACCTGAACCAAATCGACCACCTGAGCCAGGAATTTGACATTGCCGTGACCCTCCAAACTCAGAGTGTGGTTTTTGTCTAATTAAGTGGTAATTATTGTTGGAGACGATGAAATCGTGCCAACAACACCCTTACAAAACAATTAGTTAACATTTAGAACAATATTCTCGTTTTCTTATTTTCATTTAAAAGATCTCGCGCAAAAAGAAAATTGCTTTACTAAAATTCAATTCCTTACTGGATCAAATCAATCCTTAACTTAAATAGTAAAACAAAATATTTAATTACTCATTGGCTTTAAAAAAAACCTGAACAGCACTGAAGTTTATAATTTAGTGGTGCATGACATTCTTTTATAACGATGAACGAATACTTATTGCAGTTTTGAATTTACTACTAACGATTTTTGATATTTCAGGTGTATCCAATCATAACGAGGAAGTATCCATGGAAAAATGATGAATATCTAATTTCTTAATTTGTTGATGGTTTGATAAATAAATATTTTGTATCATTATTTTGCACGAATTGCTAGTAAGTTAAATATCAATTGCTAAGATATAATTTACTAATACTTTTGTAATCAAATCTCAATCACTAAGTTTCTATTATTTTTTAACACAGTGTTTTTTTCTTTTTTACATTCGATTGCCTATTTTGATTTATAATAAGGTAATTCATTATTCATCATGGAGTGGGGAGGGAATGCACCTACTGTCCCTCCGAGGAGGCCTGGCACTAGCTGTAGTAGTGTGACTTTACCAACAAAAAAAAGGCCGATCCAACATGGAAAACAGACGCCGGCTGTCTCTGTTAGTCTGGGCCCTACCCCACGAAGACCTGTCCGGCTTGGGATACCCTACCGGTAGCAAGCTACCGCCGGCATAGCTCTAAGGGTTGTCAGGGCACGCAAGCTTCACCACCAACGACAAGGTAGAGACACGGTGAAGCATTGCCTCGGTTTGACGTGGAAGGACATGAACGACGACCCACTTTTATTTTTGGACTTTCTCAGGGTCACAAACATCATGGAACTTGTCTAATTTTGACCCAGGGATATGTAAAAAAAAAACAATAAGGTAATGAAAGTATTGCGATGGGGGTCGAAAATCCGAAGTGAAAATTTTGTTTCCTACACGATTTGGAGGGTGCTGATTCTAAGAAAATAGTTATCGAACATTAGTCAGCCAATCTGAAACCACTCTACAGGTCGAACTAAAAAAAGCTACTGACTTCAAATTTGGTTCCTAGTACTTTTTTGGACGTCATAATAAGATTTGAGAGAAAAATTGCACATGCGCAAGGGGTAACTGCCTTAGAACTTTTTTGGTTTTAAAGGTATTACTGAAAATGAAAAAAACTAGAGAATTCAAATTTGGTAAACTAGTTCTCAATACCCGTTGGACGGCACCCTATAAGTATATATACCTTTAAATGTGTGTATTGATTTATTGAAAGTTGTGTGTGTCAACATCAATTGCATTTATAATTTTTAACTAAACTTTAATTGTAGTAAGAGTGGAATGTCAATGAGTTGTCAATGAGTGGAATGCTTTACCAGATTATGTTGTGCATTCTAAGAGAGTAGAAGATTTTAAGAAGAAACTTGACGGTCATTGGAAACTGGTAATGTATTAGATTTATTTTGGACCAACCTTGCTGGGCCTCTGGCCTGTTGTTGGTCGACAATTCTTGTATTTGTATAAGAGCAATACACAAGAAAAATACTTCTACTACATTTCTTTCTAAATGTGAATGGGTTTTTTTATTATTATTTTGCAATATTTTTATATCAGAATTGTGAGAAATTTTTCTTTACCCAAGTATAATTTTACCATTAAGATGTATACTAATACACGCTGCTCAAAACCATTAGGGGAGCACTTTGCGTACTTTTGTTAACCCTTTCAGTTCCTTCTTATTTTTTTTATTCGAAAAATCTAAAATTTGTGAAATAGATTCATTATGCATGCAGAATGAAATGGTAAAAAACAGGGTGAACTTAATTTTTTAACTACAATGTATGGGAGAATAAATTGGAATCATAACTTTTGAATAAATTATAACAATAATTTTTTCAAAACTTTATTTGTTAGAAAAAAGTTAAAATCAATTTTTAAACATCTAAGAATGCAAGCGTGAAGAATTTAGGGTCAATTTATTTCATAAAGGTTTTTGGGAGTGAATTTTATTTTACTACGTTTTTCATATTTCCATTTAATTAAAACAAACATTATTTAATTCCTCGAAAGACATGATTCTTCCATCTAATGATAAATAAATGTGAGCTCAACTTTGAGAACAAAAATCCCAAGCTAATGATTCCAAATGGAATCATTGGGGGTGAAAGGGTTTAAACCATGGGTTCCCCTAATTGTTTTGACCAGTGTAAATATGTCAAATATGACCTTTGATATTAAATTTAAAATGTTTGATATTCATAAAAAAAAAAAATACATAAGTTAAGAGGGTGTGGTAAAGATAAGTCAGTTCCCTTCGTCAAAAAGTAACTTGTGTTGTATTTTAGAAGTTTTTTTTTAGTAAAATTTTACTTTGTTAAATATACAATAATTTTTTTTCTATTTCGATGCATATTTATATAGAAATTATTTATTAAGCAATTAGAAAAATATTAAAATTAAAATAAGAACCCTCGTGGTAAACCGGGAAATGTTGCTTTTAAGTAATTTATTGTGATGATTTGGGCCGTATTTTTCAGTGTTAATGTTATAACCAAAGTATAACATAATAACAAAGTTTAAACTAAGTTTTAGTAAATGTAACTAAAAATCTTTCACAGACATAATTAAAATTGTTGGCATCAGTGTTTTAATGAATTCTAATAACTATAACAGTAAAAAAAAAGTATTTAAAACAAGCTATGTAAAATAAATACAATGCCAAAGTATTTTCTTGAGGATAAAACAGTTTATTAACACAAAATAAGCACATAAATAATAAAAACATACACGTATCAGGTACTAGGAATCCCTATTCCTATACAAAATAAATTGTATACATGAACACATCTCTCTTTCATAAATATAATAAATAACATGCCCTTATATAGCTATTTCAACCAAAATTAATCATTAAAGATTAACATGATCTTATACATAGCAGAAAAGATAGTATTAAACATAGTATGCATACATTTATATAAATAAGTATATAATGCATATTTGTTTGACAATACATAACTAAGTTATACAATATGCTACATATGTATATGTAGTCAGTATATACTTGATTTAATAAATAGTTTTTGTATATTTTTATATATAAATAGATTGTTAGAAGGAAAATTGTATAAAATTTAATTCATAATATATTTTTATTGTTATCTGACTAGGTCAAGTTGCAACCGTAGCATAACACCAGTGGATGTTTCAACACTAAAAAAAGAAAAAAAGAAAAAATATATTAAAACTGCACATTTAAACATGTTCGGCACATTATGTATTAATTTCAGTAACATTTAAATGGTTCTTTCTAATTAATATATTGTTAAAATACAAATAGAACAAATTTATAATTGATGATTGAGTTTTTAAATTTACCTTTAAAAAATAAAAAGTTAAAGATATAATTGTATAAGTGATATTTTCATTCCTAATATTGGAAACACAGGAAATAAAAGAACTTTCCTGTTTAGGTGCAACTGTTCCTTATTTCAAAATATTACTTATAGTATTACAGAAAACAGTAAAGCTTTAAATGTCAACAAGCCATACAAATTTTTTTCTTTATGTACTTTCTCAAGTATTATTAACCATCTGAAGGGTACAGAAGTATTAATTTGTCAAGTGACTAGTAGTATTTCCTGCAACAAGCTTCATTTTTTAAAATTCACATTTTTTTAAAATTAAATTTTAAAATCTAAAGAATTAATGATTATAAACACCATTCATAGCAAAAATCTACCTTTGAATTAATAAAAAAAAATATTGATCTGGTGACAATTTAAATCTTGTGCAGTGAAAACAAATATAAATACATTAATATAAAATCTGTTTCACATACAAATGAAGAGTACAGGGAAAAAAAACTTCCATTGCATAGAAATTTTCCAGTATTCTATTCTGCTTGGTGGACATTGGCGACAGGAACCAGGTTTTTATCCTACTTTTCTTTTTTTAATTCGAAAGAATTTTAAAAAATGAAAAAGTAGGTATTGACATGCGGTCGATGTCCGTCCGTCTGTTCGTACCCCCCCCCCCCCTTCCAAAATCGGTTCTATCATTCGGATCTTAAAAATTCTTTTTTGTTAGAAAGCTATGACCTCAGACACCCAACTTTCAGACTTTTTGTCCGCCTGTCTGTACGGACATAAATCTATCTGTTGGCGAATATCCCATTGAATTAGCATTGAAAGTCAATTTTGAGTCATTTAATCGCTATTGCCAAATCAACAATGGCATGAGAAACTTTATTTAAAAATATGTTTGAAGCAAAATATTTTTTCATGAATCATTTTGGAATTACGTCATAAAATG